>JBBPDA010000030.1:6128337-6172525 GCA_037974385.1 Arnoldichthys spilopterus
CTTTAAATCTGAATCAGCAGATTCAAGCCTTTAAATCTGAATCAGCAGATTCAAGCCTTTAAATCTGAATCAGCAGATTACATTTATATTTACAGCATTTGGCAGACGCTCTTGCCCAGAGTGACTTACATTGGGCTTTCTAGTCTACAAAGAAAACTTCTTATACCAGTAAACCTAGACTTGGTTTAAGAGCTTCTAGTCAACCAAGATTATACCTGAGCTCATGGAAAACCTTGACATAGAATTGTTTTTTTTTTCTTTTCTTTTTTTCTTAAAGTTAGAAGTGTGAAGAAGTGAGTCTTTAGTTACTCTGCAGTTCTGACAGTTAAGAGAAGTTCATTCCACCACTTGGGAGCCAAAACTCAGATTCCACTCTTTAAATCTGAATCAGCAGATTCCAGCATTTTAACATGCTTATACCATAAGAAACTTTAAGGGATATGAATATAAATACAACTGTTCAAAAATTGATCTATGCACTCCTTAACATAGGACTTGAAGTCTGCAAGCATTAAGAGACTTTTTCCCCAACACTTCGTTTTTGGCCATTGAGACACTGTCACTGAGAACAAAACAGTGTTTCAAGCAATGTTTTGCCACATTAACCAAAATTCATATTTTCACCTTTTGTCTCTTTAAGCCATGTCAGAAAGGTGTTTTATGAGTCAAACTGATGATCTATGTACTCCATAACATAAGATTTGAAGATAAAGAGACTTTCAGTGTTCTAAAGCAACATTTTAAAATAAAAAAATATATAAAAATGTTAGTGGCTTATAAAACAACATATTTCTGTTCAAACATCATATATCAACACCCAAAAAATTCCACACGGATATTACAGTCAGCTCTTACACTAAAACTTTTTCACTTTGTTTAAAAAGACATTAGCACAGATTACTTACACCCTGCACTGGTGTGATAAGCGACCATTACATAGTGAATAAAACTTCTTCAAAAGAGACAGGGTGAAGTTATGAGGATTTGCAGACACTTTGAGGATCCAGTGCAGTTACGAGATTTGGTCACAACCTCTTCCTAAAACTTTTTATTAAAAACATGGAGATATGAGGTTCGTGCATGACATTATAGACGTGTAAAGGCACATTAGCAGCACGGGCTGGATAAAGAGAGGATGGAAAATGTAAAAATGATTTATGACTTTTACGTACATAAAACTATCATAAGTAGCATTCAGGAATGAAAATAAAACCACTGGTAAAGTGCTGTATATGAGCCCTTTGATCTATAACACTGCACGGTTTGAGGCTAACAACTGTGTTTGTCTGTGTGGGTCAGTGGGGCGGTTCGTAAAGTACACAGGTTATGGCAATGCTGCTGGCCTGCTGGCTGCACGGGGTCTGCTGAGTGGCCGAGGACCCTCACCTCAGCCGCAGTACTCCAGCGACTCAGACTCGGACACTGAGGAGTACAAGCAGGCCAGGAGCAAAATCAACCTAGTGACAGGCCGGGTGGAGGAGCAGCAGCCTGACCCCATGGCGGGAATGACCGAGGAGGAGAAGGAGGCAGAGGCTGCACGGCTCATCAGCATGTTCAACAGGCTCTCTAGGTGTGTGTGTGTGTGTGTGTGTGTGTGGATTGGGGGCATACATACGGGACACATTATGACATAAGTACATTTTTACTGCATACGTTGCATATTATTATAACCTACCTAAAAATACATACCGATCAGCCACAATATTAAAACCCCTGACAGGTGAAGTGAATAGCACTGTTTTCGTTAGTGTGGCTCTTGTCAGGGGTGTGTGATATATTAGGCAGCAAGTGAATAGTCAGCTCTTGTAGTTGATATGTTGGAAAACTGAAGATAGGGCCTTAATTGTATGAAGTGGATAATACCTACGAAAAGTGATCCCAGGATAGAGAACTGGTGAACTGGCAACAGGCTCATGTGCCAGGCTCAATGCTCACTGATGCACGTGGGGAGTGAAGGCTCGCCCGCCTGGTCCGATCCCACAGAAGAGCTCCTGTGGTTTAAACAGTGAATGCTAACTCTGGTAGAAAAGTGTCAAAACAACCAGTGCGCCACAGTCACAGATGTTTTGGGGGCAAGATGGGGTCCTACACAACAAGGCTATAGCCATGGCGTCAGTGCTGGAGTGCACCAAATCTGCCTATGGTTTGTGAGCAAAAGATTTGAAATTAGAAGTTGTTGCATGGTATGGCAGTGCGGGGTTACCTGTTGTAGTGTATATTTTATATCAGTATGTATGGGGGGGGGTTCTGTGCATGAGTGTGGTGGGAATCCCCCTTTGCCCCCAATATTAGTTACAATGTATGTATATTATATGTATTGTATACAATTAGTATGGTCATGCTACACAATATTAGGCAGGTGGGGTTAATGTTATGGCTGATCAGTGTATAATACATATAAGGCACATTATTATTACATGTAGGTAGATATGTATGACCTTGTGTCCTGCCTGCGCATAAAAACAACTGTGCTTTCTTTTCTCTGTGTGTTTTCCTCAGGAGCAAGATCATCCAGCCGATGGGGGTGACAGCAGACGGCAGATTAGCGCCCCTCTGTGGACACCAGTGGAACAGCTCTCTGGAGGAGGAGGAGGAAGAGGATGAGGAGGCAGACTTTGAAGACGAGCTGGACTAGTATGGAAGGCAGACAGAGTTCTGGATGGGCAGAGGAAACAGGTGGAGCAGACGAGGGAGAGGGAGGAGGGATGGTTAAGGGATAGAAGGAAAAATGTACCAGCTGTATAAAGCATCATGCACCAGTGTTAGTTCTATACGCAAACAGGTGATCGTGCAGCCATATGACACAGACCTGCAGGAAATACAGAGAGAGAGAAAGAGAGAGAGGGGGTGGGCAGCAGAGAAAGAGATTGCGAGAGCAAGGGGGAGACCGGGGAAAGAGAGAGAGAGAGAGAGAAAGAAAGAGGGCAGTGCAAGAGGAATACAGGGGTGAGTGATAGAGAGAGAGAGAGAGAGAGAGAGAGAGAGAGAGAGAGAATAGAAAGGAAAAAGACAGAGAGAGAGAGAGACAGTCAAAGAGAAAGAGAGAGAGATAAATAGAGAGGGAGGGAGAGAGAAAGCAAGGGGGAGTCAGGGGAAACAGAAAAAGAGAAAAGAGAGGGAGAGAGCAAGAGAGAGAGAGATTGACACACACACAGACACACACACACACACACACAAAAAAGAAAGACAGCCATCACCACGGATAGACAAACACACTTAGAAAACGCCGGCAGTGTTGCCATGGCTGTGTTGCTATGGCAACTACAGGAAATGTAGTTCTACAGATTTGAGGGATTTTTTTTTCCGCCTCCCAAGAGTGGAGTGTTTACCTCGAAGAGAACTGAGGTTCAAATCTAATGCTGTACGCGCTGTAATGAAAGCATAATATGAGCTAAATAAAAATCACTTCATTTCCCGAGCTCGGAGAGACGTTTTCATTTACAGTGTGATCACTGTGATCCACGAACATGTGCAACGGTGGAATTAGAGCAGGCCGCGGAGCCTTAACCAAATCAGGATGTTTCAGTGCATTGCTTTGATTTTTCAGTGTCTGGCATTTGCTTCCAGAATGAGCTCCCTTTCTTTCCTCCACCACCAACCTCCCTCACCAGCACCGGATCTAAAGCCCAGGTGGGAAAAGGTCTGGACACCTTGAGATACTTTCAGCACAGGCCAACATCATCAACAACAACAACAATCTGTTTCCTTATCTTTAAACGAGAAGAAACCATACACTAATCAGCCATAACATTAACACCACCTGCCTAATATAGAGGAGGTCCCTCATGCTGCTGAACCAGCTCTGACTGTGGTGCACTGTGAATTCTTACCCCTTTCTAACAGAGTCAGTATCACTTTGGGAAGCTCATCTGTGGGATTGGACCAGAAGGGCTAGTCTTCAGTCCCCACATGCATCAGTGACCCTTAGGCTCTCTTGACACTGTCTCCGATTCAAGAGTTGTCCTTCCTTGGATCACGTTTGGTAGGTACTAACTACTGCACACCTGGAACACTCCACAAGAGCTGGCGTTTTGGAGAGTCGTCTAGCCACCACAATAAAGCCCATGTCAAAGTTTACGCTTGCCCATTTTTTCTGCTTCAAGAACCGACTGTTCACTTGCTGCCGAATACATCCCACCCCCGACAAGTGACACTGTAATGAAATAACTAGATAATGAAATAAATAGATAATAACTTAATGTCATTCAATTTACCTGTCAGTGGTGTTAATGTTGTGGCTGACTGCTGTTAAAGGAACACTCTGGGCCAGAAAAAAAAAAAATATAACTATTGCTACATCAGTTGCATCTTACAGTGGTGCTACAACCATCTCTCAAAGGGAAATTCTGTAATTCACAGACAAGAAAAAAACGTTTCTGATGATGTATTCTGAAGGTGGGTGGAGCATTTGTAAAGCTAAAGGCAGTTAAGGTTGAAAATTTGGATGGTGGCTATTTTTGGGATGTTTCTTTTGGCGTATTAATACAGAACGCTAACGCTAGGATGCTAAACATCACACATGTATTAGCCTCTCCGCATGAGTGGATTTTGTAACCACTGCTTGCAGGATTCTCATTGGCTGTGTAACGTTACTGCCTAATGCATGATGTAGTGAGGGAAAAAGGGCGTTACAAAATCCGACTGGGGAACATGAATGCCATGAGGCTGAGGGCTGCGTTGGGTGCTACAGAATAAAGAGTATGCATATATATATATATCGACAGTTCAAATCCTGGACTGGCGTAAGTTCTGCTGAGGTACCATGGGCAAGGTACCGTCCCCAAGCACCGCTCACGGGGCGCTGCCCACTGCTCCTTCATGGATGAGTCAAATGCAGAGGTCACTGCTGTGTTGTGTTCACAATGAAAAATAATCCCTCACTCCAGGAATGAGCTCTCCTCACATTTATATGTAGATGATTTTGACGTCGGGGGGGAAACACACAAAGCGAAGCCCGTAGGCCCACACACAATAAATGTCAGGGAAGCCGAATCTTGGCCACATTTCAAAGCCCACGGCCCATTTGTTTTACTCCCGGTTTCGCAGTTTCCCCTAAAGGCAGGTCTTTCTGTGAATTGCAGCGATTCATTTGCTTTTCTTTTCTGTTGCTTTCAGTAGTCTGTACAAAGATCGCTTCCACTTCTTGTTGAATCAGTCGCTCTTTCCCATTTTTCCTGTGTTGTGTTTTCGGGGCCGAAAACTAACGCCGCCATTCAGTGGGTGTAACCACGGCGACCTCCGCCTGATGACATCACGTGCACACAAATTAAATGCTAGATTTAGGCCGAATTACCCCTTTAATGCTAATACTGACCGAAGATAACAACGACAACACACACAAAAATAAAGTTTTGCTTCTTCCCTTATTTTCATCATTTGAACATTTTCTGTTTTTATTTGCGCTTGTCAAATACAGGAGGGCTCATGGTCAGATGAGGGATCGGGAGCTTGAGACTGAAGCAGCTGTACAATATTTACAGAGAGAGATCAACTGAATGGGCAAACCTCCTAAATAATAATAATAATAATAATAATAATAATAATAATAGTAAACAACCAACAGATTAAAAAAAAACAAACACAGACAATTTCACACTTTAAAAAATGTTACATCCCTCTGCACCATCACGCTTTCTTGGAGAAAACGAACAGATTTTTTCTCTTTTTCTTTTGAAGAACAAACAGAAAGAACACGTCTTTTTGACTTTAAATACATTTTCCTGCACTCTTTTTTCCCCCCCAAGAACAAAAATGACTTCACACACACAGCTTCGACTCTCCCCTTTAAGTCCACATCTGTCCCCCTTTTGTTTCCTTCATTTTTTTTGGTAGGGGGGCAGGGCGAGCGGGGAATTATGGGTAGGCCATTTCATGTACACCCTAATAAAACAGGAGAATTATTATTCAAAATAATAACAGCAAACTGCCCCAGCTTTTCACGCATGGGGTGTGTACTTGTTAAAAATGTCCTTGTATAAATAATACAAATCATAATTATCAATAATACATATTTATATATTTAAGAGTGTGCGTGGAACGTAGCATTCAAAGCTCACCTCCGCCAAAGCTCGAGCACGAGAGGCTCTAACCCTGTTCACGTTGGCACTGACTCTATCCTTTGTCATCTACACACATTCTCTCTTTCTCGGTCTCTTTCCACTAGGTCTATTTTTTCTTCCTCCTCTTTCACCGAGGAGCTTTCACATGATACCAAAAAAAAAACCCCAAACAAACAAACAAACAAACAAAAAACAAAAAGTCACAGAAAAAAAAAACATTTTCAAGTTACGATGCAACAGCCCAGAACACTGCTTTGCTCCTTACACACACACTGTGTTAGGAAAAATGGTACATTCTGACTTCCTGCCGCTCAGAGGTCCGCAACAGTTCAGTCCGCCGTACGCTCTGCATGCGCTCTGGGGCTGTAAGTGCGCTTTGACCTTTGACCTCCACCCCCTAAGCCTTGTTACTCAGGGTCAGCAGCTCAATGAAGGAATTGAAGAGGGTCTCCAGCCAGCCCTGGTTGGCCATACACTGTTGGACCACCTCCTCCTGACCGGGATCCTCCGCTGCCTGCTCTATACTGTCCGTCTGAGAGAAGGGCGGGAGAGAGAGAGAAAGAGAGAGAGAGAGAAAGAGAGTAATCAATAGTCTCCTGACCAAAAATTATTACAAATACAAGCAGCAGCACCTGCAGTACAACCTTTAGAATCTGACACTGCTACGCGACGCTGTGACTGAAATTTCTTTTTTTTTTTTTGCAGTTATTTATTTTTAGGGTAATTCACATATTTTCTCCAAATGTGATTACAGACAATGGAAGCAGAATGTTATTTAATTTTCAACATATATAACAACCGTCCGTCTTCTGCAATATCCTGGGGATGCGAATTGATATATAGTTTCTGGGGTTTTCATAGTTTGGGAGAAAATAAACAATAATAATAATAAAAACAGAAATATTAAACAGGACTGGGGGTAACTTCCCCTAGGGGGCGCCACCTGTAGAGTTCTCTAAATTTGTCTCAGTATAATTAGGCCGTTTTTGTTGTGTTTACGAGACCCATTCTGACCATAATTTAGTCAATCTGTTCATTTGCAGACAGATTGAGAATGAAATTTTCTCCATAATATATATTTCATTGATTAAGTCCATCCATTCCTCTACTTTGACTAAAATTTCTTAAAAACATTTTTAAGATTTAAGTTTAGGGGAATCCTCTTTTTCAAAGTACTCAGGTATCCCTGGGGGGCAACAGAAGCATAACAAATTTAAAAAATAGATATAAATACAAATATAAAAACTATTAATAAACAGTAAAAAACTGAATAAAAATAAAGTTAGTAAAACTACTTAATAAAAATGTATTCAAAATATACAATTTAGGAGAAAAACTAAAAGCAAAGAATCTAATGAAAATGACAAAAACAATTACAAAATAAAAATAATTGGTAAAAGAATAGTAACATTTTTAGAATCTAGGTTGTTACTTTGTAAGTAAAATAAAAATCATTTAAGCCTTAAGGAATAAAATGAATAATTATACAAAAATAGTAAATCTTGCTTTTTTGTTTCTTCAAAGGTCTCTATTGAACATTTTTCGGTATAGATAAGAGTTGTTCCAGAATCGGTAGTCAAGGCATCGGTACTGTGTCAGTATCTGCACCAACCCCAATCGCAGTATTTTCTGCATATATGGCAGCAGCTGGTGACATGAATGAGGTTAATCAATGTAAGCATCCCGAGTGCTGCTGAGGGTGTCATTTAGTTTGATATTGCTTATTTTGAGTGAACTGATTTACTCCATTGTCCTCTCTGTAAAATTAGAGGGAACCTTACACAGCACTGTAATCATCCACATCAAGCAAATCTATTAAGCTTCTGAAGTGAAAGTGACTTATTTGGCATTATGAACACACTCAATTACACACAAAGTGCACCACAACGAAATGTGACCCATGCATTTAACCCATCACATGTGGGTAGCTATTTAAAGTGCCTGGGGAGCAGTGTAGCAGGCCAGTACGACCTCCCATATGGTCTAGCGGTTAGGATTCCTGGTTTTCACCCAGGCGGCCCGGGTTCGACTCCCGGTATGGGAAGTACAGTTTTGGGGCAGTTGTGGTGTAATGTTTAGGGAGTTTCCCCTGTGGCCTAAAGGTCATTGGTTCAAATGCCAGATTAGTACAAGTAGCACTAAGGTTCCTGTAAGTAAGGTACCGTCCCCAAGCGTTGCCCACTGCTGCTACACGGATGGGTTAAATGCAGAGGTCACATTTCACTGTGCTGCAGTGTGTTTGCAATGACTAAAAATCACTCACCCACTCAAGGGTAACTCAGTGCCCTAACCAGTAGGCCACCACTGCCTAAACTGGATTTAAAACAGATCTTTGAAAACAATCTAAAGTACCCAAGCAGATGACATATAGGAAAGTCAGTTAGTTTTTAAAAAATAAAAGCATAAAATAATTGTTCTTTCTATTAATACTGCTAAAATAAAAATTAGCTGGTGTGTCGTATCACTAAAGATACTCTGGTGTAGACGATTCATCAGTACCGAGGTGTGTTTAACTGCTTATATGCTCTTCTGTATTGTTAGTCTTAATTCACTCATTTATTTCACTATGTGACTGTGATTCTTTCCCAGTTCCAGTAACAGAAAGAGATCCAAAAGAAAATTAGCTGCTTGTTTCGAAAACGGCTAAAGACGTTCCAGATGGAGCGCCCATCCATACTGTATCACTATTTTCACTTGGCACATCTACATGAAACCAGCATATCTCTACCTCCTTCTTGCAGTGCAGGAAGGTGTGATATTTATAATGATGGAGAGAGTGATAGAGACTGTAGATCCGACACATCTCCGTCGAGAGCTTCAAATCCTGAAAAAAAAGAGAGAGAGAGAGAAACGGTAATTCACGCAGAAAGAAAGCATATAAAAGAGAGAGGCAGATGAATAGAGTGAATGCAGTGGAAGCGAAGCGCTTTTAGACCGGACAGTGATGTGAGTCCGTTGGTAGAGCTTGCTGTACTCGCCTGTTGCTTAGGAACACTCCTTTTGACGCGATTCAGGGTTTTGCGGTTATAACCCTCTCCTCCGAGGCGCAATTTCACTGCGCCAGATTCCAGAGCATCAGCGGTCATCTGAGGGAACATGTGCAGCGCCTCCTGCATGACACACACACACGGTTTCTCAATTGAGGCAAACACCAGCCTTTTCTTTTTAGGGGTCCAAGTGAAGCTGGAGCCCTATTGTTTTTACTCCGTTTTTTCTTATTATTATTATTATTATTATTATTATTATTATTATTTCACTTTTGGCCGGGAAAAAGCGATGCTCCAGCCTTGCCTGTAAGAGGTTTTGAGAATGTTTTTTGATATTCATGTTCAGGACCCCTAGAGCTCCGGAGATGGGAATAATGACACACGTCCACTGATAGGTGGCGCTATTACTAAGATAAACGCCTTTTGACCTCTAACTTGCAAACCACATATCGCACGCCCTAAAGCTCAATATTTCTATCATCACTGAGTATACCTGAGTTTTTTTTCTATTGAAACTTTTATACGAATTGTTTACCGTTTGTATGCAAATTAGCAAGAAGTGCGAAACCTATTTTCGCGAACTCGTCCAAGGGCAAAGGCCCAATCGGTGTAAAACTTTCTGCATTTCATCTACATAGCAAGACACTTGAATTATACTTCAGCAATTTTTACGTATTAGCTACCAAAATTGAAATTGTGAATATCTCTGCCATATTAGCAGGTAACAACACCAAATTCATGGCACATCTTCATAACACAATGGTGAAGTAGTGTATCAATTTTGGTTATTAGCAAATATTAGGAGGCGCTATAAACCTCAGTTGTTTATGTCACAGCAATGGCTTGATGGATATCTACCAAATTTAAAATACATAGTTAGGGCACCACCCTAAGTAAACCCATGTGATATGGTAATGATTTGATGATGAAAAAAATAAATTTTTCCTTTCAAATGTTAACAATATTCTTCAAAATCACAGTTGTAAACCCAGGAGCTAGGATTTAACAGGCACGTTCCTTGGCTCTTCCTGAACATTTGATACACTCTAACATATGCTGTCCCTGATTTCCTCTCGATCATTTGTAGACGTACGCTTTATGAGGAATTTAGGACCGGCGGGCGAGACTGGCGGAGGGTGAGGGCGCTGGGTTCGCTTGGACCCCTATGATAACTGCTTGCAGTACTAGTTTGAATTAGGTTTTTTTCTCTCGTTTGCCCTGCGTCTTGATCAGTCGAGAGTCTAAATTTAGCTTTTTTTAGGTTAAAAGTGGAGCTCTGAGGCTACTGTGGCTTCTCTCAACCTTCTCACACCTTATCCAGCTCTTTAAGGTGGAGCAGACCTGTGCTCATGGTTTTGGATGCTGTATGACTTACTGTGAGCAGCCACTTTAAACAACAGTGTCTGTTTTCACAAGACATCTCAGGAGTCTGAGTGCTGATCTAGAATAGTTTTTCGTGGCACTAAACATCCTAAATCTGGGCTTGTTTATTTCTTTTGCTCACAGTAGGGTACAGTGGGCCCCATCTTGCACCAGTGGAAAGCGCAATGCAAAGTCATTCCCTAGTTTAATTCTGACTCATTCCTTTATTTCTCATGCATGTTTTCAAAATAATAAATAATTTTTGTGCGTTTCCCACTTAGGAGTGGTTCTTTTTAAATGAGGCGAGGCAGGGTGCAGTGAAATGAAAAATTGCGTGTTTGACGAAAAAAACCACATCTTAAGCCAGTGGCGTATCATTAAGCCATATTTAAGCAGCACATTTAGTAATTTGCAGGTGCAAGATGCTTGTTACGGACACAGGTACACACTCTAAGTGTACTTATTGGACTCGAAAGGATTAGGTGGAACAATGCTGCTTCTGTAAATGTCCTCGCTAAAAAGTGATCTGGTTTGCCAGGTAAACACAGCATTATAATAGCAGTCTGCTAGTGTTTCAGTACTCCAGATTGGTTTCAATCTCTAGACATGTCTTAAGACCAGCTTTTGAACCGGCATCGCCTTCTACTATCTCATTTAGATGAATGAAGTTATAATTTACAATACTTACTACCCACAATATCTATTATTTTGCAAATGAGAGCCAGTGTTACCTGGTGCTGAGCGCTCATGTTGACCCGCCGCATCAATCTTCGCTTCTGTTCGTTCAGAAGGCTGTCGATCTTCCTCATGGGCGGAAGATAAAGCTCATCTAGAGAAAGAGAGTACAAGTCACCTTCCATGCATGCAAGGTTCAGGCACTCAGGAGGCGTGTGGTGTGCAGATTCAGAACATTGTTTTCCACACACCGATCAGCCACAACATTAACACCACCTGCCTTATACTGAGTGTGTACCCCATGCTGCTGAAACAGCTCTGACTGTGGTGTACTGTGTCTTCTGAGCCCTCTTTTCCCCCTTCCATCCTCACTTTATCAACTACTCTCCTTCATCACGTTTTCGTTCTCCACCCTGGTTTTACCATCCTGCCGTTCTTCCTTCCACCCCTCCCTCATTCGTTCTTTCTATCTTTCACTTTTCTCCTACTGACCATTGGTGTCCTCCAAAGCCTGGATCATGTCGGGGTCCAGCGCCGTGCTGACCAGCATTTCCACGTAACTGCGGAACATCTCGCGCATTGCTCTGCTGTTTAATCCACTGCGCACTAAGCCTGTAAAGATACACACACACACAGGGTTAACACACACATACAGATGTATCTATACACACGGTCAGCCAATTCGCTAGGCTGCATAGGTGGTCACTTTGGGGTCTGTGTGACAATGAAAAAACAAACTTGATTATTCTTTAAATATAGCACGTTATTTTGACAGTTATGGTCAAAGATCTGCACATTTGAAAGAAAGCATGATACTATTGACAAATCAGCATATCAATGCAGTCAGACAAAAACCTTGAGTCTCCACATGGGAAATTCACAAGACAAGCACAAAACCTTCTTTCCTTATAATTAATGTAAAGGTTAATAAGCAATTTCCTCTGGGAATTTAAAACCATTTCTTTTGCTCCATTCATCAAGAAACTTTGACAAAATGTAAATGTCAGCAGTTTTCGAATTCTGTAAAAATGTTTTAAAAAAATGACAAAAATGAAGATATGAGGTTTTGGTCCAACAGCCACGATGTATAGCTTTGTTGGTCACCTGTGCAGTGGAGTAGAGATGTCTACACTTGTTTTCTTCACTGACTGTGCATTTGCGAGTTTAATATAACTGATAAGATCTGAGAACATATTCGCTCTGCAGATAAAGTAAAAAGAAAAAATGAGAACAAGAAAAACAAGTGAAAAGGCAGAACTTGACTTTTTATTACACTACCACTAATGATCTCTGTCTTGCCGGGTAGTTTTATCGCGACAGCTAGCTAACATTATATTTATAATATTTTAATATGCACTACTGTCCACACGACACTAGGTTTGAATATGTTTTGTCATTTTGTTATTTTAATTCAGTAATAACTTCTATAGAGAAGACAGAAATAATATAAATAACAACATTTTTAGATGTTAAGTTTAAGATGTATGTTTTTTTGGGATTAGCTGAAATAAATTACAAATAAAATATATATTTTGTTGTGACTTTGTCATTGTGAAGGTGGTGGAGGTGGTGTAAAGTTGATGCTTTGTTGCACCCATGTACTTGTGTGAGGTTGGGTTTTAAGTTTAAGTGCTCCAGAACAGGGTGGGCCACAATAAAAAAATGCACTTGTCACTCATAGAGAACATTTACATTTATGAATTTGGCAGACCCTCAGGGATTCAAACCCACTCTGGAGGGCAGCAGTAGTACCAGCTACAGTAAACGAACTAAGAACAGGCCGAAGATCCACATCAAAGGTGCAGTAATTTTTTTTATTTTCATATTTGGTCCATATCTGCGATTTAGTGAAGTGAAAGTGACTCTTTGTCATTGTGAACACACTCAAGCACCACAACAAGACGTGACCTCTGCATTTAACCCATCACATGTACACACGTGGAGCAGCGAGCAGGTATTAACAGCACCCGAGGAGCAGTGTAGTGTGACCCTACCGTGTTTAAGGGAACCTCACTGGTGCCCGGGCCGGGACTTGAACTGGCGACCTTCAGGTACCAAAGGCAATGTCCTAACCACTAGGCTCCACTGCCCTAATCTATTATCTATTTATTGTCACTTTTGCCTCAAGGATTTGGGAAAAAAATACATTGTATTAGGGATATGAACTTTAATTAACCATCATTCTTGTTGTGATAAATATTTTCCTATGATTGCCCATCATATACAGCTCTGTTTATCATATTGGAATCATTTAAATTAAAATTTTCCTAATTTTTCTTATTTCTTTCCCTAAAACCTTTGAAACCTATGAAAGTGTAGAATACTGGCATCATGTTAAAATTATTTTATATCATGGACATGGACAAAGCAATATTGTCTTTAATTTATTATCTAAATATCCTACACCAGGAGTGTGGTTCTGTTGATTCTGGGAACAGTTTACAGCATTTTAACCAACATTAATTCATCAATTAATGGTTTCCAACTGGAACTTAGCTGGTTTCTCCAGTTGCAATATGCAGCAATGGAGATTACATGGAAACTGATAATCTTCAGAAAAAAGAACCGTGGTCTGCTGAAAGTTGCGCATTGTGTAACGCCCTCCATTGATGATGCATCCCTGATTACAATGGGACACCCCAAAACTCAAAACTGGCTGGTTCACTAAATGACACCAAGGTTTAATGAATCCTGAATGGAACTGGTTCAAGTATCCATTCCCTGTAGGTGGAATGGGGATCAGTGCTTGTTTCTCATGCGTAAGGGTTTCTCCTTTTAGTCTTGTTTCCTTGTTTCTTTTCTTTTGAAGTGTTTCCTTTCGAGTGTTGATTCCTCTCAGTGGTTCTTGTGTTACTCTGATCAGTTCAGTTCTTAACTCTATTGAATTTCACTGTAGCCACAGAATTCCCCCCCCCCCCCCCTCCACACACACACACACACACCTTCGTCCTCACTGGCAGGTGATGAGTCGGACTCGGAGGAGGGAACTTCAGGAACTTCTTTCAGCCACTTCTTCCTCTTCTTGGGCGGAGGCTCTGCTTTAACTTTAACAGGCCGGCTGCGGGCTCTCTCCGCTCTCCTTTCTCCTGCTCCTCCTTTCTTCTCCTCCTTCGCCTTCCCTCTCTCCGCACCCCCCCTCCTCTCCAGCTTCTCCTGATTCTGCCTCTCCTGGAGCTTCTTTTCCTTTTCTCTCTCTTTTTCCTTCTCTCGTTCCTTTTCCTCTCGCTCCCTCTCTCTTTGCTTCTCCCTCTCTCGTTGGTTCTCCCTCTCCCTCTGCTTCTCCTTCTCTCGCTCCCTCTCCTTGTGCTTCTCTCGCTCCCTCTCCTTCTCCTTCTCTCTTTCCCGTTGTTTTTCCCTCTCCTTCTCTCGCTCTCGCTCCCTTTGCTTCTCCTTTTCCTTTGCTCGCTCCTTTTCTCTCTGCTTCTCCCTCTCCTTCTCTCGCTCCCTCTCTTTCTCTCTCTCCCTCTGCTTCTCCCTCTCCCGCTCCTCCCTCTCTCTCTCTTTTTGCCTCTCCCGCTCCCTTTCCTTCTCCTTCTCTCTCCTCTCTTTCTCCCTCTGCTCCGCCTCCTTCTCGCGCTCCCTTTCCCTCTCTTTCCTTTCCCTCTCTTTTTCCTTCTCTCTTTCCCTCTGTTCCCGTTGCTCTTTCTCTCGCTGTCTCTCCCTCTCTCGCTCTCTCTCTTTTTCTCTGTCCTCTCGTTCCGCACGAGGCGGAGTTTGGACAGGGGGTGTTGGCTTAGGGAGTGATTGGCGCCTGGCCAAAGGAAAAGAAAATAAGCAAATGTTCAAACGGTTGTAGTCATTTATGCTTATAGTTTTCATCATCATTTTATATACATTTTTATATGTTTAATATTTTAATGTATCTTTTTGATATTTTTAGATCTTTTATTCAATATTTTAATCTTTTGGAATAAAAAGACATTAATAAAATTAAAAATTATCTAAAAATATATCTGTGATAGTCATTTTTTGCCTCAGGATTTGATCACTATATCTGAAATACAAGGCATTCTGGATATTTTTTGTATTAAAACTTGATTAAAAAATGATTAATATTATATTTTATTAAAAATGTCATCTGCCATCTACAAATTAGAACCACCTTATACATGTGTCTACAAAAAAAACTACTATAAATTACAGATTAGTCCAATGTGGACCTGTTGGATCAGTCAGCCATACTTTACCTGAGTGTTATTCCAGCTCTGTGCCAGGGTTTCCGCGAACACACTCGGACATAATCCTTTTTGTTCACATTCTCCAAGAACTTCACGTACAAGCGCTGATAACGCATCTTTGCATCCCCAAAGTAGCCCAGATACTGCCATTGAGTGACAGAAGTAAAGAGGAAAAACAGTTCATTAAGCCTTTCACTGCTGGCAGGAGACATTCACTGCAGAGGCAAATTGAAGACAAAAGGCTTGTGTGACTGGGCTGCAGAAGGAGGTCATGAAAGGGGTACTGTGCGTGACACTCACATTGCTAGTAGCACAGAACTGCCGCTGGCCATCCTTGATCTCGGGGGCGAATTTCTGCAGCAGAGCTTTCTGCACTCTCCAGATCGGAGGGGGTTCTCTGCCTGTCTGTAGAGCCAGCTAGAAGAGTGGAGATAGGGGGGGAGGGGGAGATCATGCATCACTGTCATAATATAACCTCATAACTCTCATGTGAACCATATGAACAGGTCAGCTGCCTTTCAGGTTATACTCACATTAT
The DNA here is from genome assembly GCA_037974385.1 of Arnoldichthys spilopterus. Classification (NCBI taxonomy): domain Eukaryota; kingdom Metazoa; phylum Chordata; class Actinopteri; order Characiformes; family Lepidarchidae; genus Arnoldichthys; species Arnoldichthys spilopterus. The sequence continues at coordinate 6,144,137 of JBBPDA010000030.1, forward strand.
GGACAACTGTATTTAGACTGTAACATGCTCATTCATATATATTTCTTCCTTCTCAGGGCATGAATATCTGTATCAAGCCCTTTCTATGCTTCTTTTACATTTTTACATTTGTTCCAGATATTATGTTCCTACTGTTGAGTTTACTGTTTCTTCCCACCCAACACATCTCTCTGTACTGTTGACCCAGCATTAATATGCATATGCTTAATAAAACTGAACTTAACTGAAACGATGTAAATATTTCATTTGAAATGGACCAATAGAAAAGATCTAAAAAGATTTACGATACATTTTCATTAGAATAAAGTACCATAAAAATATTTTTTCCCCTTTTAACTATAAAGGTAATATTTCAGAAATACAGGGATTTGCTATGACATTAAAACGAAGTTTTTGTCATCGTGAAACACCCTGGGACCAGTGTAGTGGGACGGCACCTTGCTCAAGGTTACCTCAATGTTAACCGGGTCGGGACTTGAACGTGCAAACTTGCGTTCACAAGGACAAGGTCCTAACCACTCTACCCCTTTCCCCCACTACCCTGATTATTCTACACTATTACCTTTACCATAATACAGAATTTTAACACTGAGGAGAAAATGTCACTACATATTAGAACTTCAAAGTGAGTTCAAAGAAGAGGAACCATTGATATATCAGATTTAAAGTTGTACAGAAACACTGCTACTGCACAAGTGCACCTTTATACTGTAATTCCTGTTAGCAAACAGCTAGCCATCAGGCTAGTTCACAGCTAGCAAACTATTTGCTTTTCTCATTGGTGGACACAGGATTTCAGTATTTGAGTCTCACTTTTCATCTATCAAAGAGGCCAGCTCTTTCAAAACATAACAAGCAAAAAAAATGACCTTACTTTTAGTAGCCTAGCTCATGTTACTGTGCTCTAGCTCTTTCATGATGATTTAGCTAGCTAGCAACCTGTGAGCCCAGTAATGCTGTGTTTGATAGACATAAGAAGAGGGAAGTTGAACTCAAAATTACATGACTAATGTGTGTTCCATGTACAAAGCGAGAGGGAAACCATGGATGCCTCCAGGAATTATGTTGTGCTTTTTGCCAATAAAACAGCCTGATATGCAATATACACCTGTATATACAATATACACCTGTATACCTGTAAGTGATATACAATATACACCTGTACACCTGTGTAGTGATATACAATAGAGTATACAGCCTCTGATACAAAGGAGCAGTTAAAGTTTTGAATCATAAGTTACAAAACTCTCTTTTGCAATCTGTAAGTTTAATTAATAAGATTCAAGCAAATATGACATTAAATTTTGAATATAATGTCACCATTCACCAGCTAAGGAACACAGAGATAACAATTCATTCCCAAACTACCAAGTTTGAAACCAGAGTTCGGGAAAGTTATTCATATTTGCTGTATTTGTCTAGAGCTCACAACTCAGAACTTACCAGCTCTGACAAGAAAGAATCTAAAAAAATATTCTCTAAACTCATTTCTGAGTTGGCATAGTGCTCTCAGCTGCAAGTTAACTGTATAATGTCAAATCAACACAAAGATGAAGCTCTTCATCATCTCTTCTTTTGAATGAGATTTTCTGTAGATCAGTCAACATACATACATAGTAGTGGGTTAAATCTATAACACTGACTATTAACATTAAACTTATCATGCATAGCACTGGGTAACTGGCTTTGTAGCTCGAACACAAAGATATAAAACGGTGTAATTCTGAGCTCCAATCTTGTACTTCTAAGATAAATGGAACGCAGCATTGCTAGCAAACCCCTCAGCATAAAATCCGAACAGCATTCCAAATATTACTGTCCAGTACTAGTGCTTTCCATTTCAACTACAGTTGGAATTTCAGAGCTCCCAATCAGAAACGTCAACTGAAATGCCACGCTCAAGATATTTGACTCTCTCAAATCCAAGATGGTGCATTAAATCTGTCACACACTGTCCACCTTCTTTCTATGGATAGTGTCAGATTTTTGTGGCACTTACAAACGGTAAACAGAGAGCAGTGCCTCTGCATTTAACCCCACACACCAGAAGTGGGATTCTGCTCCACCGCCAACCTTTTATTCACTCAACCCTCCCACATTTTACCTGCTGGTACTGGGGATCAAACCAGCAACTCTCTGGTCTTAAGCCCTCTTCTCCAACCATCAGGCCACTAATCATGACTAGAACTGGCTTTCTGATTTGATGTGCTGGAATGCACAAGTTCTGCAACAGATACACATGTTCTGCAACTAAAGATACCACCTTCTTAACCTCAAACTGGCATAATTCAGTATAATGGACCATTATCATTTCAAGCATCGCACAATAGCTCATGCTTCGCAGGCCACCAATCATAACCAGCAGAGAGGTTCTAAACTCCACATTACCTTGAGGGTGCCGATGTCTTCAGTGCGCACCACAAACTCATCCCTTTCTCTGAAGATTCCCTCACCACCGCTCTCACTATCCTCCTCCTCGCTCTCTCCAGCGATAGCAGCATTGTCCTGCTTCTTAGCTAGGTGGAGGGAGGTGATCTGAGGTGTGGGAGCATCCTCTGGGGTGGGGGGTGAGGGTGGAGAAGGCTGGGGCAGCTCAGCTGGAGGAGGCGGCGAGGAAGAGGGTGGTGGGGTTGTGGAGGGAGGGAGTGTGGGAGGTGGAGGAGATGGAGATGGTAGAGCAGGAGGTGAAGGGCTGGGAGGGAGAGACTGGTGGTGCATGGGAGCTGACTGTGGCTGAGGCTGGGATTTTGATGACGGTTCTGGTGATGATGGTAGCTGAGGTTGTGACAGCAGTTGTGGTTGTGGTGGGGGTGATGGTGGGGGTTCTGGGCTCTCCTCCTCTTCCTCCTGAGCAGGAAGAGGGGAGGGAAGGGAGAGAGGAGGTGGGGGGAGAGGAGACGGAGAGGAGGAGGAGGAGCTCGGTGGAGAAGGAGAAAGAAATGGTGGGGAAGGTGGCGCAGGAGCAGGAGGAGGCTCAGATAAAGACTCTGTGAAAGTGAGAGAGTGAGAAAGGGAAATAAGAAAAGGGTTCAAATCTTAAAGCTGGACAAGCAGACAACTGTTCAGATGCACACTACCATGAAAAAGTGTTGTACTTTTTTAAATTAGCAGAGAAAGATCTTATTTTCACTTTTAAAAAATCAATAAATAAACAAATAACTCATACAAAAATAACCAATAAATCATAAAACTGTTGCATACAATAATAACTTGTACAATGTGCATTTTAAATATCAACAATTTATTATACTAATATTTGTGTGTGTTGTCAGTAGCTGTGTATATGTACATGCTCTTAAAAATGTCTGTCCAACCCAAAAATATTTTTTAATTTCCTTTGTTTGCATATTTCTAATAGCAAAAATACATCAACATTCCTCCCAGAACGCAGCGACAACAAATCCAGAAAGACACAAAAAATCTAAAGAACTGTAGGCCTCATTCACCCCGATGTTCATAATTCAATCATTAAAAAAAACCCACAAGACCATAACAACAGTCAAACATGATGGTGGTAGTGTCCTGGTGTGGGAATGCTTTTCTGCTTCCAAGTCAGGGGACTTGCTGTAATGAACAAAGAATTCTGCTTTCTACCAGAAAATCCTGCAGGACAATGTTAGGCCACTAGCCCGTGATCTGAAGCTCAAGTGCAATGGAATTCTGCAACAAGGTAACAATCTAAAGCACACGAGCAAGTCCACATCTGAATGCCTCAAAATGAAGGTTTGGGAGAGGCCTAGTCACAGTCCTGACTTGAACACCATTGAGATGCTTTGGCAGAACTTTAAACAGGCAACGTATGCTGGAAAGCTCTCCGGAGATGCTGAACGAAAGTCCTCACACAGCAATCTTTATTCGTAGGGAGTGTTTGGTTGATCCGATATATTTCTAAGTTGACAGGGCTTTACTCATAAATTAAATTGCTGTATAAGACAGTGTTTTTCCTTCAAATTAACTGAAAAGCCATTCTTCACACCGGTGGTCTTTTAATATTTTTTATGTACCAGCGCTGCTCATCAGCCATAAAATTATAACCACCTGCGTAATATTGAGTAGGTCCCCTTATGCTGCTTTCTATCAGTCAAGGTTCACCTTGAAGCCACAACTAGCCTTCACTTACTAAATCCTTACGTTCGCCCATTTTCCTGCCTCCAGCACATCAACTTTAAGCACTGACTGTTCACTTACTGCCTTAGCCCCCCTGGAAGGTGCCACTGTAATGACATAACTAGATAGTCAGTGTCATTTACTTTACCTGTCAGTGGTCATAATGTTATGGCTGATTGGTGTGTATTCTCACATCAACTGGCAGTTGTGGTGTAGTGGAGGGTTTCGGAAACTTTGTAGTGGGCCAACTAAAACTTTCTGCCTCACTTTGAGCAAACTGCTTTCACAAGCTGTCTCACTCACCATCACCCTTGGGAGCACCCAGCATACCGTACTCCGTCTCCTCCTCCTCCTCCTCCTCCTCTTCCTCCTCCTCCTCTTCTTCCTCATCTTCCCTCCCTCTCTCCTCCCCTCCTGTCTGCACTACATTCTCTTCTTCTGTTTTCTCTTCCTCCATCACTTCTCCCTCATTCTCCTCTTGCTGCGCACTTCCCTGCTCTACCTCCTCTAACTCCTCCCGCTCTTGGTCCTGCATGGGTGCCTCTTCCTCCCGGGTGTGAGGCGTCTCTATGCTCTCCTGCGCCTCTAAGTGTGATTGTGCGTGCAGATCCATGTCAGGGGGTGATACAGAAGCCTCCCTATTAGGTTCATGCTCGCTGAGGGAGTGCGGAAGAGGTTCCGAATGAGGAGGCGGGGGAGGTGTGTCGAGGGGTGGAGCCACTGCAGCGGGCGGGGACGGAGTGGGAGGGGGCGGGACGGCAGCCAGGCTGTGGGGCGTGTCATAGAGTGCGGAGATGGCAGAAGAGATGCTCTTCTGCAGGTCCTGGTTCTTGCTCACGGAGTCTTCCTCGTCGGAGGAGAACGAGGGCAGCGTCTCCAGGTTACGCTTCAGCTCCTCGTCCAGGCGCTTGCACGGCGATGGGCAATTACTAAGGGCCAGACCCCCTTCACCCTCACTTTCACCGAACGGTGGAGGAGGTGGTGGCGGCGGGGGAGGCGGAGGTGGGGATAATGGACGGATACCGCCTTTCACTGACGGGTCGTCTGTGGGGGAGGAGCCATCCATAGAGGAGACGACAGGGCCTGGCTGCTTCTTTTCCGTCTTCAAGAAGTCCAGGAAAGAAGTTATGAAACCAGACTTCAGGTCTGGGGGCTTCTCATCGGTCTGAGGGGTTGGGGGTTGGGGTTGAAGATGGAAGGAATAGAAAGTCAGAATTATATATACATATATACATATGAAGAATGAAATGAGAGAAGAAAAAGGGGGAAAATGGAGGGGGAATGTATGCTTTGAGCTGGAAATTTAAGCAATAACACATTGAACACTTAAGTTTAAAATAATGGCCTTTTTTTATATCATGGTTTTCTTATTGCTATTCTCTCCTTCTGTGTTAGGTGTGTCTAAGGGGGAGGTAGTACACCTTACTGAACAGCAGGGGGGCTGGATGACGGTTACTATGAATGAGTAACCGTGGCAACAGCTACCCTGGCAACAGCCAGCTCTCTCCCTTTCTTTTATTGCATTTTTTAAGGACAGAGTGATCACGGTAGTCTGTCAGTCATATCAGACTCAGAACATACTACTCCCTCTAGTGGAACTAAATGCACAGGCACACCCAGGACAATGCATTCCCTTTGAGATAAATGTGGAGGGAACACATACTGTTTTCTTCATGTTCAAATATTGGCTAATGTTTCTTTACATTCAAAAGATGCAATTAAATTTTATGGCAGGCTTGCTGCATTATTCCTTGTTTCAAGATTTCATATCGGTGCCTTTATTAATTAATCATAAAATACTCAATAAGTATTTAAACAAGTGTCTTACTGAGCTAGACAGTTTTTGCATGGCAGCCCAGGCCTCTGGGGTCATCTCTTCATCCATGTCTCTCTCCCAGGACATCTGTGGAGAAACCAGATATCTGCATATTGCATATGCAATAACTAAAGATATCTACACATTACGGCACCCGTTTCTTATTCCTTCCTTCTCTTCTGAGGTTACCTGTTGCTGAGGCAACAAGAGCAATTTCACAAGTACAATTTTACACAAAGGCATAGGGGAAGGGATCATTTGATTAAAGTTTCAGCATCTTTAGGCACTGAAAAAAGGATGGAAAAAAATGTGCACAGAGACTGAAAAACGTTTTTTTTTCTTTTAGGTAAATCATTTGTGCTTCAAAGATGTCTGTATTTGCATTAACCCTTCAGTGTTCTGGTCAATTATTTGGTCAAGCATATATTTTATTTCAAGTCCTTATATTTTATTCACTGACACTTGTTTTATGTCAGTTATGGTCAAAAACTCTACTGGATTTCACTGTGTCTTTAACTAGTAGACCTTTTCAGACAAAGGCATGCTAGTTGCAGGTGGTTCTGATGCACTGAAGTTTTATGGATTTCTCTGAGAAGGTTTAAGAAAATCCAAGAATTTCATTTGATTTTTACTCATTTGTTTACATATTCAGAGTTTTATGATAAAGAGAAATCCCAACTGTTTGATACAGGCTTGTGTTTAAAAAACTGTGGTGCTGTTAAATAAAAAAAATAAACATTATTGTTATTATTGCCCCAAATTAATATAAAACGCAAATAAATTGTTTCTCATTGACTTTTTCTTAGTGTGGCTATTAAAGGGTTAATTAAATTTAGTATTAAAATTAGTAAGTGATGCATCTCAGTTTTTTATAAGGAGCAAGGACAAGTTACTTTTTAATTTTTATTGTCATTTTTATATTGCCAAATTGCCAAAATTTCTCTTTGCTACAACCTGACTCGGTACAACCTTCTGCACAGCCATAAAAACAACAAGCAGTAGTGCTTGAATTTTCCTCATAATCAAAGTTAACCTTTCATTATGGGTGTGATACAACAATATGTGAATATTAGCAACGTGCTGATAAAAATTTACAACCAGAAAAGTTGCATAATATTTTGCCATGATGTACAATAATATAAGGATATGGTGTTATAGAGTAAAAAAGACATTTGTATGTTCTAAATGTAAAATTCTAATAGCAATAATGTTCTAGTGGTTTTACGAATTGGGAATGTCTATATAATAACAGTCTTCGTTGATTACAGTAACCATGTTAAACAGTCCTAATCTGCTTCATGTCCACCATTTGGCTTCCTTAGGGTAATCTAGATAACACATTGCGTATGAAGAATAGCTCTGACCATTAAGTTGAACTGTACTCATACAAATAAAACAGATGTACAGGTGTCAATAACACACTAAAACATATACAAACATTTACACAAACAACAAAACTACTTGCGATCACATTGGGAAATGCAAAAAAATTCTAATGAAGCTTAAAGCTATTATGATATGTCAACAAGTGCCCAAAATAACTATACTGTGTGTGTGCTGTGTATAGTCATGGTTTACTGTATTGTTGAATTTGGGCACAAATCTAAGACTTTCGGATATAAATTTTTACTCCCACAGATGATTTGGTTCTAGCTACATAATGATTAAATGAAATTAGGAAAATGAAAGCTATCATATCTTGCTCCATTTCCGTTACCTCTTGGTCCTTCTGTTTCATCTTCTCCTGTACGCGGTTCATGTCGGCCCTGTTCATGTCCAGTGCAGATGTGGGTCCAGGGCTCAGGCCTAGAGATGGAGCAGATCCTACAGAGCCATCAGACAAAACTGGATCTGTGCTTGACAAGGAGTCTGTCCTCAAGAGGGACTCAGACGAAGGCATGGAGGGAAGAGGGAGCTTGATCTAGGAGTGAGAAAACAATGGAGGATTGCAGATCTGACATTGTTTCAAGATACTCTTTGTTATGAATTAACCATTATTCAAAAATAAATCATTGCTGTTTTTCATCTTAAGTGTTTATGAACTTCCTTGACTCACCTTGATTGGTTTGATAGGTTCCTGATACTGTTGTTGAGACTGATGTTGTTGATGTTGGTGCTGTGGTTGTTGTTGATGATGTGGCTGTTGTTGATGTAGATGTTGTTGGTGGTGTTGTGCATGTAGGTGCTGTTGTTGATGTATGTGTTGCTGCTGTGATTGGAGATGCTGCTGTGGCTGTGGATGGTGGTGCAAATGTTGCTGTAAGTGTTGCTGTTGATGTTGTTGAAGTTGTTGTTGATGATGAAGATGAGGTGCTTGTTGATGTGGTTGCTGATGATAATTCTGTCCTTTGTTCATGTCTCTATGCATGTCCAACATGAGATCGTCTTTTTTGCCACGACCCCTTCCTCGACCACGGCCCCTTCGGCTCTCGCCTGCACCAGGCCCCATCAGGCCTCTGCAATATGAAGGTTCTGGTAGTGGACGAATACGGGGCCTTCCCCTAGGCCTGGGAGGGCCTTCTCGTTTGGGTTTGGTGGGCTTTCTGCCCCTCTTCTTTGGACCCTCATTGGGAAGCAATTGTGGAGGTCCAAGAGACGGGTACCCTGAGGGGTGGCAGAAATCCAAGTCACCCATCAGGGGACTTAGACTACCAACCCCTGAACCGCCACTGGACTTTCGGCAGCTAGACACCAGGTCAGGAAGCAAATCTGGGAGTCGCCTACTATTCAGTCGAATGTCAGCAGGAACATCTGCTTTATCCTCATCATCCTCAAATTCGTATTCCTGGGCATACGTTTTCTTAGTCTGTGGCTGAGAATTGGGGTCCCTCCTCTGTTTCAGAAGGTGGAAGGAGCTGGTCTTTAGTAATTTTTTGGGTCTAGAGGAACAGAAGATAGGTGAGGTCAGCCCAGCTGTTCCAGACCCAGTTCCTACACCTGAAGTTCCCATCATTTTATTCCCTGTTCCATCTACACCAGAACCTGTACCACCCATTCCTATGCCTGGAGCCTGAGATTGGATCAAGCCCAGTTGCTCTGTGTTCACAGTGGATGGGAGTTCATGGGTTTTCAGGGAGTCCAAATCTAGATGCATGGTGCCATTACCAGATTCAGAAAGACTGTGACAGTACTGTCCATACCCCTGGTCACCATGATGTCCCATCATGTCATATCCACCTGCTCCTCCACCTGTCTTAACTGACTCTATTCCATCTTGAACATTCACCCCTCCTTCAGAAACCATGTCCTGATCTCCTTGCCCTGCACCTCCTCCTCCTGTGCAACTGGACTTGTAGTCATCTGAACAGAACATATCCTCCATTCCTGGGAAAAATGACCGGTCTTCATCTTGGAGGAGAGAGTCAGGGAAACAAATAGAGGTCAAAGGCACAAACCTCTGCTGCTGTTGTTGCTGACTCTGTCCCTGATTCTGAGTTGGTTTTCCTACGGGACTTTCCGTGTCATACTGATGCTCTTTGAGCTGATCTAGCTGCGACTGGGATAGCTGTTGCTCTGGTTCCCTTGGCTGGGCCTGGGGCTGCAGAGATGCAGAATTAGTTGACATGTGATGAGACTGCTGGTGAGTATGTTGGTGATGAGGGTGAGGCTGTGGCTGGTGGTGGGCATGAGGGTGTGCATGGTGAGAAGCCATATGGTGGAGATGAGATGGAGTTGACATGCTCAAGTTCGGCTCGTTTAGGAAATCAAGTTCCGAAGGTGTGTGTTGAGGATGATGGGACTGATGGTGTGAGGGCATCCTATGCTGCTGCTGTTGCAGCTGTTGTTGTTGTTGTTGTTGTAGTTGTTGTCGCTGCTGCTGGGGTCTGTGATGTTCACTGGTACTTCCATCTCCACCAACAATCCTCTCATTGGGCCCTGTACCTTCACGACTGTTTGCCCTTGAGAGTGACCGTTCAAGCATGTCAAGTTCTGAGACAGAATTCTGACTTGACTGACTTTGGTTTCGTTGTGCTTCACGCCCATAGTGGGCTTCCATAGCCTGGGACTGAAGCTGGAGCTGAAGCTGAGAGGCCTGTGGCTGAGTTTCCACTCCCCCACCAGTAGAAGTCCCAAGACCTCCAGTTGGTCCCATTAAACTCTGTTGGCTCATAGGGTGCTGCTGTTGCTGGGGGGGCTGTTGACTGTCTATCTTATTACGTGTGGTGTGGGAAAGAACAGACTGAAGAAGGTGTGCTTGCTGAGGTTGCTGAGTCTGGTCAGGTGATGAATCCATGTGGGAAAGGGACGTCTGTGACTGTCTCTGCTGCAAATCTGGTGTCTTTCGCAGGTAGGGTATCTCTGATGGATCTGGAGCTTTCTTGAGCTCCATGTGGGAATGAGGCAGAGAATGGGGATGGGGGTGCTGTGAATGTTGTGAGTGCTGTGGGTGTGAGGAGTGTGAAGAGTGATGCTGGTGTTGGTGTGTCTGGTGGCCATAGGGGTCTCCTCTCCCATAGTGGACCACTGAGCCAAGAGAGTCATGTTGGTGAGTGTGAGGTGCATGGGGATGAGAGTGAGGGAGTGAATCCATTCCCCCTCGCCCTCCATTTGCCCCAGGTCCAGACACTGGTCTATCTGTTTTCGCTTGCTGCTGCTGCTTTTTGAGAGACATCTCCAGCTGACTTTCTGAACCAGTACTTGGTCCAGTTGCGTTTGCAGCACCAGGAGCCACATTATTAGTGGCATTATTGGTCCTAATGACACTCTGTAGATGATAACGTTCCTCAGATGCCTTGTTCAGTTCATAGGCAGATATCCCCTTTGCTCCTTCCCTACTCTGGGGCACTGACTGGGGTTGTGGTGGCTGCTGCTGAGACGGAAGCTGTGGTGGCTGTTGTTGGGTATGATGCTGTGAGGGAGGAGGCGCTGGACTCTGAGAGTGCAGCAGATGCTGAATGAGAAAATCATCATCATCATCTTCATCCTCTTCTTGGGAGCGTTCGATACCTAGCATATCAGAGTCTGACTTGGACTTCGGTGGTGCTGAATGATAAGACTGTGTTTGGGATGGTGGAGCTCGTGTGTCCGAGTAACCCTGTGGAGACGCTAAGAAAGCAGGAGAGAGAACTGAAGATAGGTACTTATTACCACCAGTTCCTCCCGGAGACTGTGCCGGGCGAGTGGGGGCAGGGGAGTGCAGTCCTGGTCTTATGATTCCAGAGTTACTTGAGGGGGATGGGCTGGAGTCTGGTAGGTGGTACGATCCTCCACCACCCCCACTTGCAACACTGTTACTGCCAGCACCTCCACCGCCTGAACTTCCCCCTCCTGAGCCAGTACCACTACTGGCTGTACCTGTACCCCCTCCAGATCCAATTAGTGCAGGAGAATGTCCTGGACCACCATAGCCCATTGAGGGACTTCCTGCTCCTCCAAGAGAGGGTGGTAAAGAGCCATATCCTGATTCAGAACCATACACCACTTCAGCGGAAAATGAACGTCCCGTAGTTCCAAGACCCCCAAACCCTTTTCCTGACCCCCCAGGACCGGAGCTTAGATCTTGGGCCTGTGGTGAGCTGAATCCTCCATAAGGCTGTGAAAGATGGGAGGATGGGGGTTGACTTGGTGAATATGATTGTGAGTGCTGCTGTGGTGGGGTTTGTCCCGGGAGTCCAGGAGTGGGTTTAACAGGAGCAACGGGAGAGCCATATGTGGAAAGGCAGGGTTTGGGGGGAGGCTGCTGTGTTGCAGAAGAGGACACAGGAGGAGGTGGAGGAGGTGGTGGAGGAGGTGCAGCCTGGGGTGGTGGCTGCTGCCTTGAAGGAGCAGAAGAGGAGCTAGATGAAGCACTAGGGTTAGATGAAGCAGAGGAGGAGGAAGAAGTGGAGGAAGCTGAGGGAGGCGTGTGAGGCGTTCTGGATGAAGAAGAGCTAGAGGATGAATAGCCACTGCTTGAACTAGAACTCTTTCCTGTTTTTCCAATACCCCCTCCTGTGGCAGCTGATGAGGATGTTGAGGAGGAGCTGTATGGGGGTTGGATTATGGGGCGGTAAACTTGCTCTGACCGGGGCGAGGGTTTAGGGTCAGATGATGGGCTCTGGTCACCCAGAGGACTGCAGTTCATTCCTCCATGCCGATGGTGGGAGATCTGCTGGTAGCCTGAAGCCCCACAGCTAAGATAATGTTGTAGGGGATGAGGTGTGGAGGAGGACAACTGGGACTGTGCAGGAGAAGGTCTTTGATAGTGTTTAATTACACTGTCTTGTCTGGGAACAGCTCTTTCTTGAGGGGTAGGGGGCTGTGGTGGAGCTGGTGATGGGGAGAATACAGAGGCATTGTACAACTGGGAGGACTGGTCTTGAAGCTGCGAGGACAGCAGGTTAAACTGGGGTGGAGGTAAATGGCGAGAGGAGGAGGATGTGGACACTTGAGGTGGAGGTGCAGGAGTGCTTGAAGGCTCCTGGGCTCCTCTGTATGCCGCTGCTGCACTCTGGGAGGTGAGAAGACGATCAAAGCCCAAGCTGGACTGGGATGGAGTTTTTATGTGCAGCAACGGATCATGGGGTGATAGTAGGCCATTGGAGGTGGGGCTAAAGGTGGGCGTGTCCTGGAGAGACAGTGATGGGGTCACCCCAGCGAAGGACCGCCCTGAGAAGGAAGCAGGATGCTGATACGCTGACAGGGCAGAGGAAGAAGGGAAGGAGCCAGAGCCAGGCAAAGCACTGGAGATGAAGAGCTCAGCAGGTGCTGGAGTATGCATTGCTACGGCAACAGAGAGGGAGACAGGATCAACAGGTTAAAACTACATCTGCGTAACTATGTCTCTGCTTGCTGTTTAATTAATTATTGCAATCAGCGTATTACGAAGTGTTGCTTTCAGTAGTAAGGAAAGTGTGTGGCACAATTATTTACCAGTCTGCCAGGAGGGGGTGCGGAACTGAGAGAGGAGAGAGGAGGCAGAAGGGGGAGGCTGTGGGCCTCGGGATTCCAAAGCAGAGATCAGGTTCATGACGGAAGCGTCAGGCCCTGAGGAGCTTGCATGGTGTAACCCAGCATCAAACAAACCTGAAAGCCCTGAAAGGAACAGTGTATATGGACAATCATTACTATGGTTTACTTAAACAGTAAACCCAATAACACCTCAAAGATTTTTTAGAATATCTAGAATTTCAGCATAATCATTTCTGCAAATAAGATTTTACCACACCAGTATCAATACGCGCACATTTAACAATCAAAAGGTATGTCCCTCACCTAAACTCCGGCCAGCTGCACCCCACGCTCCACCCTGTCCAGAGCTGCCTGGGTGATGATTGGTTGCATAGCCCTGCAGGGGGTGTGCTGTGGCATATGCTTGACGATGGAGCAGTTCTGAGTCTGGATGGGAGGATCTGGAACTCCCATACATCAAACTGAAAACGCAGGAGAAAGAGGAGGGAGAGGGGAAAAGATGGATATAGGGTGTGGAAGTGCAGAATTACTATGCAGACAAAAGATTTTCAGACTGCTTGCATGTAATTAACCCCTACAGTCCAAGTACATCTTACTTAACACAATACTGAAAAGGTCTGTTGGGTTGTACTCTTTATAAATCCCTGTATAGAATATCAGCTGACCAAGCGCTGCATTATCCCCTTCTTACTAGAGCCACACACGCAGATTAGCTGTTTAATCAGCCTATTCGCTTCCATATCCTCCCTCTCCCAAATAGCCTCTGGATCTGACTATATCCACACTGCATTACAACACTGCACATGCTCATTATCCTAACACACACAACCTCTACTGTAAGGCTACAAACGACAAGACCCGGTTTTGATGTCCCAAGGCCACAATTGAAACCCCTCTCTCCCCCCCTAGTGTATCAGTAATCGAATGTTCGGTGCTGACCTGCAAGTTATTCCAGATTATTGGATGTTTTTTTAAATACAGGTTGCAATAAACCAGGGACAAAAGAAAGACCAATAAATAACTAAACAGACAGACCATTCTGTTATTTGAACAGATATAGAAATTAATAGAGAAAGAAAATTAAGATTGAGTTACTGATTGTACCCTATACATTCTCCAGTGCTGTAGTTCCAGTGCTGCAAACCTAGACGCTGTCATTCACCCTGATTGGCTACAGCTCGGCACACTGTCAGCCAATCCGCTGTCTTTTCGGCGTCTTTACAGACTGTTGTTCCCTTTCATAAGAGTGGGCAGTTGAGCTGACAATAGCAGTTAGGATGTGGCTGAGGTGAGACAGAGCGCTCATTGATAAAAGCTCTCCTGTGACTGAATTGCCTTGGTAACCCCCTCCCCTCCATCCTTGACAGGCTCTTAATGTGAGTACAGCTCAGTTAGTGCGGATCGCTCTACTCGGAGGCCAGTGTGGGAAGCCACAGACGCCACACACTGAGCGAGCACGTGGTGAGGGGGTGGGTGTCATTCAGTACGAGCAACGAAACGGACCAGCCGGTCTATCTTTAAACCAACAGAGAGAAGACCCGATTCACACTCGAAGAAGTCCGTTCCACAATCTGCGAAATGTCCAAAAAAAGCACAGTCCGAAACTGTTTCCAAAGAAGTGCGCGTATGTTATCACTGCAGTGTACAATATTGTGTGGTGTGAACACAAGGGTTCCACTGTAGCCTCTGCCTTTGTGCAGCGACATGGCAAGAATACCGACGGCCCTCACATTTATCAAGGTGTCTTAAGCAGAGATGACTGAAACTCGTCCTGAGGGGACACCATCTGGGAGTTTGTCTGTCCAAGTACCCAGCTCGTCTCTGAGGCTGGGCACTTGTGTAATTAGCTGGATAAAAACTCTAATGAACTGTGTTAAATGTTTAAATGTACAAGGGAACGAGCACAAATCTAGACACATCTGGCACTGCGAATTTGAAATACAGCACAGCCACAGAAATAGCCACAGTTGTTGAGTCATGTAGAATTCGTGGGGAGAGTCATTTGTGCTCAGTATACTACACTATTCTCACTAGTTAAATGCTGCCTGTTGTTTTATGACATGCCTTTGTCTAAGACAGTGCTAGACTTTAATAAAGCAAGGCCAGTGAGGCTGCATGAAGAGGCTACATTAAAAACTGAGGTCAGCAAATGCAGCATATGTAAGTTTCCTATTCACCAGCTTCTTATTCCACCTTTATCACTATTTAAGGTGGAACAAAAATTTGAATTAGATGCTGCAGAGTAAGAAGGTAGCGTCTGATTTGTGGATAGTGAAGGGAACACACTCAGCTTCATTGACATTAAAATGATTTGTAGTCTTTAATTTTGACACGTTTCTTCTACGGCTGTTTAGTCTATGTAATATTCTCTTTTGGTGAGAGTTTTCAGTTGTTTTTCTCTATTTTGTTGAAAAAATTCCCTCTCCTGGTTTTAGTGCTTTGTCACTGACATGCGATGCTAAGAGGCTCAGTCTAATGCCTAGTCTTAGCCCATTTCAGGTCAATTACAAGTCAATTTTATTTAAAAGGCATTTTTTACAGCTGATGTTGTCGCAAAGCAGCTTTACGGTATCCTGGTCCGAGCCCTTAGTGAGTCAGAGGCGACAGATGCAGCTCCCAAAAAATGTCCTAAAGCTGGAGGTAGAAACACTGGGAGGAACCAAAAATCAACCACAAAGCCTGAACAAATCCTCAGCAGACAGCGAGAAAGAGTAGAACAACATCACAATGGAGATGACGAACAATAAAAGGCAGAGATGTAGAGACTGAACCAGTAATGATGTATGAGTAGTAGTAGCTATGGCTGGCGGGGTGGGCAGCACATGTAGGTGATCCATGGTGGTCGAACTGGTCTTGGGAACAGAAGTCTCTGGTTAGTAGCAGTAGAATCAGATTGGAGTTCATAGGAGCAGCAGCTTCTGTTGGAGTTTTGGGATGTCATATCCTATTCAAGCTGATGCTTTATTGTTGGTCTGAGGTTGCTCTAAAACATACACCATAACACAGGTGGGCTTTTTGTACAGGGCCACAATTGCATTTTGCTTGTCCAGAGGAAAAATACTCCAACCTGGAGAAGGTCTAAAACCTGAGTTCTCCATGGAAAAAATGCAGTTTCTGTGTGGAAGGGAGGCCAAAAATCTTGTTATTAAGAAAATCAATAAATTAATTACATTTTTTTGTTTGCACAGGGTAAAGGAGTTTTTACCATCACCGAGTGCTTTCTTCGTGGTAACTTGGTTAACCACTACCAGGAACAGGCTTAAATCAATGTCTTGGTCATCAAAATGAATCCAGTGTTTATTTTTGTGAAGGAGGAAAACAAATGAATCACAATTCCAAAACTGCACACCAAAATCTGATAAGCCGACTGACAGTTAGATGCTTCTTCAAGAACAAAATGCCTTCTCCTAAATAATTAATGTCTCACAGCATCCATTCGTCAAACGTGAGCGTTCATATATGTCGGAGGGATCCTCCTCTGAAGTCTCTGAGGTCTCTCGCTGGATCAAAGGGACCATCGTGTGCTAAAACTCATTAAGATTGACAGAAGGTTTGATAGGAATCAGACCTTAATTGGGTGTTAATCCCAAAGAGGCAGTCCAGAGACCCGGAAGGGGTGAGGGATTGATCCCAGTGGAGTAAGGGTAATTGATGGATGTCTTCCATGCACACGCACCAACTATGCTTTTCTTCTCCTCCCATCTTCTTGCTCACCCCCCTCAAACCCATCCAACCTTTCCCATCCTCATTGCTCCACTTGCTTTCACTTTTTCTTTAGATGACTCCCTGCATGTTCACATTTCTTTCACCTCAGTACATGATCATCACCCAAGTCAGTCCTTCCATGCTCCGATCTAGTGTAGTTTTTCAAGTGCAGCTTTCTATGCAATCTCCATTTTCACTCTTTTCTAAGCTTTACCACCTTTCGCCAACACCTCCAGCCAGTAATTTCCTTCATCTCTCCCCCCTCTCTGTCCTCCAGTCTGCGTTAATGGGATAGTACATCTCAGGTTTGATGGACAGAGTGGATGTGAGAGAAAGAGAAGGAAGTACTCCAAAAAAATAAAGGTTCCTGGCTGGTTCTTGGCTTGGATGTATCGTTCTAAGAAAGAAAATTGAATTTGCTAGGTATTTTTTAAACAAAGGTATTTGCTGTTGGATGTTAATACTTTTCAGAACTTACATTTTGTACAATCCATATAAAAGCCTTTTTTTAATTTACTGTTTTTGTGATATCACAAACAACACACCCATTTACATCGACCACCTAGTCAGCTTGCATCAGCCCTGCCCACTCGTACTGAAGTTACAAAGAGTTCCCCAGTCCACACAAACTATATATGAAAACTACAATGTAAAACCAGGCCATTTATTATAGGAAGGTGTATGTATTGTTTCTGTGATTTTACAAAAATTATCACATTAACATAAATCTTTCTACAGCAGTTGAGCCTCACATGTTCACGCTGAAGTTATAAGTAGTGTTCCAGCCTGGACTGCTCCTTGAACGAGGTGTAACCCAGGGCAGTCAATCAGAACAAAGTTCATTTACATTTATCAGTCTTATAGGCACAGTAGCAAAAACAGTCTGTTTAAGTTCCAAGGGATAAAGAAAGGTTGGTAAATGGTAATGCTGTTTTAAAAAATGGACATTCTCCAAAACGGTAACTTCAGAGGACTTTACTTCAAATGTATGCAAAAAAATGATTCCAAATAATTTTGAAGCATTTCTATTGCCTCATTCATCAGGAAGGTTTCACACATTATAAAGGGCCACTGTTATGTTCAAATGATGTAGAAATTTAAAAATCTAAAAAATCAAGGTACATGTTTTTTTCTGGACATGGGCAAAAAATGAACTGTGACTGTTGGACCGAAAAGATTGCATGGTGTGGGCCCTTTGAAGGCACAGTAACAAAAAGGCCTGTGTAATTGTAAGGGATAAAAGAGGCTGAAGTTTTTTTAATATATATATGACATAAATGAACTGTGCATAAAACCACACAACTTCCATAAGCAGGTGTCAAGAACAATACATAACACACAAGAAAAAAATGTAGGCTATGGGCAGCTTACACTTTAAGGGGGGAATCCCAGTTTCTTTTACATTGCACGGCACTGAGGTGTAAAGAAAGAGTCATTCAGAGGGGTTTGTGATAACTGATATAGAACCTTTACATTACAAAGAGGTTATTTACACGCACAGGTGTCACTTACACAGTTTTCTTAAGAGAACTGTCCAGTGAAAGGTTCTATAGGAAATCAAATGTGTCTTTGCTACAGAGAAACCTTTATGTTGAAGAGCACATGCACATGAGCAAGAAGGTCTGAATTAGAGGCTGAATTAAACCAACTGTACAGGGCTGCTCCTAATTATATGGATGGTAATTCGACACAGTCCCTCCTAACAGGTGCAAAATGTTTATGGGCTGACGGGAAACTCAATCATGCCCATTAATCTCTATTAGAAACATGAAGAAGTGTCAGAGTGCGGCGGGACCTATGGTTCCCGGTGCAAGACGGAGGCTGGTGCTCTTTGGCCAGGTGTCATATCTGAAATTCCTGGGCCAAAGAGGTGACGCTACTTTTGCTGTCACAACGCACAAAGTGAATCAAAGTGAATCTGTTTCTGATTACGACTAAACCCTAATTTCTCCACTGCAACGGCACATTCGAACAAATGAATGGCATGAATACATTCACAATCATGGCATTATCAGGTTAAAGGTGGTGTATCTCTGCCTGCAGTTAATTCACGCACGATGCCGCCGATGTTCCTATCCAAATAAGTTCTGGGGGGGGAAATGGGAGGAAAAAAAATTACTTTCATTTTATTTCACTTCATTTCATATTCATTTAATACTTGAGTGTGTTTCATCACGGCCTAATGGAGGGACATGTATAGTCCCACAACAGCGCTCCCGCTCCGAACTAATATTAATTCAAAACAAAAAACAATTACAATTTTGTCCCCCCCAAAACTAAAAGAGGAAAGATTCAATTTCATTTCATTTCATCTCACTCAGAAAGCTCTCAGGCTCCTGCACGGCAGTGCCAGGGCTTGTCCGACGTCTTATGAGTAAGAATTGCTCATTAAGGACCCGGGGTGCCATCAATCCGCCTGTAGTGTGAGAGATGCCCTTGAGTCAGAAAGACAATCATAAACTATCCAACAGCCCAGGAGCAATCACTCCCACTGGGCAGGGTCTACAGGAAGAAGCCTGAGTAAGGAGGGCATACCTGGTGAAGAATAAAACGCATCAGCCTCCAGTATCATCTATGCATCAGCCTCCGGTATCATCTGGTCCTACCAGCCACCACATCGCTGCATAGCTACCTGATATATTCAACACCGCTGTACTTTCCTGTTCGCTGGAATCAAAGACAATACCAGCAACAGATGGTACACTTCACCCAAAAACCAGCATCTAGCTTCTAGTATGCAGTGCTGCCAAAATCTGCACCCTGCCAGAGATTAACAAATGGTACAAAACATCACCGAAACACCAAATAGGATCGGCTCAAAGAGCTACATATGACAATTTCCTAAAAGAAGCACGCTAACTTTTCATGTTTGGCACATGTTTCATTTAAAAAGCTAATATAAAAAAAAACTGTCATTATTCATTTTTAACATGATCCCTTTCCAACCTTTCTTAATATTCTGCAGGCGGTTTTCATAACTGTCACACTCTACAGACCTTGTGAATGTAACATAACCTTTAAAAATTGTGAGCTTAAGATTTTCGTAAAATGACCAGTCCAGTATGAAACACTCCTTATAACATCAGCATGAATGGGCGGAGCTAAGCTGCTGTGCAATGTGCAGGCAGATGTTTTGTAGAAAAGCCGGTCCCTGCAATAACACAATATCCAAGAAATAAAAAAACGTAGCGTGGTTTTCATTTGTGAGCTGTATGGGAGCGTGAATGTTACATGCTGCAAATATTTTTACACACCACACTGAACACATATCCACAACGTGTGCCCTTCTACAGCATAACTGCTACGTGTATAATGCTGAGAAGTCATGGCACTTAAGTCTAATACGGTAGCTAATGTGCAGGGGCTAGGGGGCTCAAGATGAGTAGGAAAATACAAACTTTTACATGGGCTGACTCATTTATGAAGGCAAACTGCACATTTTAATAAAACATGTTATGTTAGTCTGTAGTTGACTGAAAAGAACAGTTAATCAGTGATAATACTGTACTAATGGTGGTAGAAAGCACAACAACATTCCCATTGTTTTCACTGTCATAAAAATGTAAAATAAAGGTTATTAGGCCCTGTGGCAATGAAAACAAACTATATTTTACTGTTTGTATTGCTAACATTACTAATACTGGTATCGTTATTATTATTTTTTATGACTTTTACTTGTATTGTTAGTACTGCTGCTATTATTAGTAGTATATTCATTATTATTAGTAGTAGTATTAGTGTTATTTGCTATTATTAGTAATTTTGCTACTACTGTGGGTGTTACTTCTACTACTGCTGTTATTATTGTTATAATTACTTGCTAATATTACAAATACTGATATTACTGTTACTACTGCTTCTACTACTGCTATAATTATAGTATATTATTATTATTATTATTAGCCACTCTTACTAATACTGTTAGTACTGTTGCTATTAATTATACTATAGGAGCTATAATTACTATTATTATTATATTTATTATTATTATACGCAGTAGTAGTAGTAGTATTGAGGGGTATTGTTACTACTGTTGCTGTTACTACAACTGCTATTATTATTATATTATTATTGTTAATCATAATAATAATAATTATTATTATTATTATTCATCTATCATCACTACTGCTGTTATACGGACAGTATTTAGTTACTGGCATATATATTATGGCACGAACGCATCTGATGCAAACGCCGCGTTCTGCGTGGCGCGCTGCTCTGATTGATCCGGTTGTCAGGGCGACTGCTAACGTACCGCGCGCCTTTGAACTGTAAGTAGGCCGCGAGAACACGGCACGCGCTGCACTCCCCGTTCTACACGCGTGCACTCGTACAGTCGGAGCCGCGTCTTCGCGCGGCCCTCCCAGCGTTTTAGTTCAGACAAAAAACGACGGAACCGAGCGAAGAAAGGCGGCGAATTCCGTTCAACTGATGGAGCTCGGCGTGTGTGTGCGCGCGCTGCAGGTAGACACAACAACGGAGTGGACAAGCCAAACATAGCAGCGCTTTCAGTCCAGGAATGTTCGAGTCCACTCCAGCTCATCCCCCCGCGCACACAACCGTGTTTACTGTCACTCTGACCTAACGCTGTACATACGTAGAGCACAATAATAATAATAATAATAATAATAGTAGATTAATAGACACACAAAAACAACACCCTCCCCATCCATAGCCTCCTACTATCACCTGGCCAGGTGACATGGCTACACCTGGCTGACGCTACGCTCGTGCGTGTGCAAACACAAAGCAGACGATGGCAGTCAGCGCGTCTGACGGACGCTGAGCCCCGGAGAGCGGGCAGCTGTGGGGGACGGCGCGCTGCAAATGTGCACAATCACGGGGAAACGCGGAAGGCGACGTTTGCGAGGAAGCTTCCAGCATTTTTTTTAGCACTTTCGACTCCGACTTCAGTCAAAACAATAGAGGCTGTGCAGCCCCACAGGCCCCCGCAGCATTAGCCACGCTGCTATTACAGCAGCCAGTCAGTTCTGCCAATGCCAATGCGAAAAAATAAACGCCCCCCCCCCAATCTCACAGCGCAGTAGCCTAATTGGACGCCTGCAAAAATAAAACAGTGCTTTGTCAACACACACACACACACACTACAACAGCGTGTCATAAATCAGCCGCGTGCACGGCGACGGTGAATATGCACGCGCGTTACGGTGCGCGCGCACGAGCGCGAGAGAGCGAGAGAGAGAGAGAGAAAAGGGCAGGCAGCTGGACAGATGTAGAATTTTGGTGCTGCTTTTTTTTGTGGATAACGCGCTAGCGAGCTAGCTTTAGCAGCGTCCCATCCCCCCTCTTTTCGCCCCTCTCTCCCCCTCTTTTTTTTCTGTCTCAGTCTCTACCTTCCCTATCACGCATTAACTCTCAATCGCATTCCATGCATTTTCCAAGACACCCCCCCACACACACACACTCTCACACACACACACACACCCCACCACCACCACCACCACCACCTCCTCCTCCTCCTCGCTCGGTAATGACAATAACCCGGACCCCATGAGCAGTGGATTGCAGAGCTGTGCATGCATTTGCACCATCGGCATTGGAGCATTGTTGCAGACCCCCCCCCCATAACACCATGCAAGAGGGGGCCCAAAAAAATGGATGTATATATATATATATAAAAAAAAAAGTGCCCCCCACCCCCCGCCCCGGTTCTGGCACGCGCCGCCCTTACCTTGCCTTCGCGGATCTCTCGTAACTCCATCCCGTTCCTGCGCCCAGATCACCGAAACCTGTGCCAGGATAATTCCTATCCATTAAAGAAAAAAGAACGAGGGATGAAGATGGAGAGATAGACAAGGGAGGGGGAGGAGGAGGAGGAGGAGGAGGAGAGGGGAGGAGAGGGGAGGGAGGTTGTTTCCTAAATTCTAATGCACCGTCTCTCTCTCTCTCACTCTCTCTCTCTCTCCCTCACCCACTCTCTCTCTCACACACACACATGCACGCACACACACACCACACTCTCTCTCTCTCTCTCCCCTTGTCCTTTCCTCGGCGCTCCGCACGTCTGTTTATCTCTCCCGTTTCACATGCGAGTCCTCAAGAATGGGAGCAGCTCGGAGGGGGAGAGAGAGAGAGAGTGAGTGAGAGAGAGAGAGAGAGAGAGGGAGGAGAAGGAGGAGGAGGGGGAGATGGAGGATACGGAGAAGGGAGGAGGGAGGGAGGGGGTTACACGGCTAGGGGAGGAGGGTGGGATGAGGTGGAGGGAGAATGGGGGGCGGGGGGGGGGGCGCACACGAACCAAATCCAGCTTCTTCCCTCCCCTCTCTCTATTTCAACGTCTATTGTCCTTGTCTACAGAGAGACAGCAAGCAGCGAGGCTGGAGGCTCGTGCACGCACGCGCGCCCGCTCACACACGTACACATTTACACACACACCACAGCCCACTGCATGTAATTTTTTTTCTTTCTTGCCCTCTATTATGTCTCTGTATTGCAACACGGTTCACGTACCATGCCGCTCTGCTGCAGGCAGTAAATAATAAACACAAACAATCAATAAACAGATTGACAGTTATTTATATATATATATATATATATATATTACATTATTTATTTATTTCTATTGCAGCTGTTGCACCACACCAAAAATATCTACACATTTCCAATAAACAGATACATAAAATAAAATGTACAAAAAAAACGTGTGGGGGGGATTACACTGCTAACGTGCTAGGTCGCTGTTCAAGCGAGGTTTTGCTAAACGTGCACGTGAGAATGAGAACGACAATATGAAATGAAAAATATTTTCTGCTATTTCTGCTCTGGAGACGCCATTTTTTGCGTGACTCCCCCTTCCCTCTCCCACTTTCTCTCTCCACACACACACACACACACACACACACACACACACACACACACGCTCACACAAACAGACACAGTCCAGTCTGTAAAGTCTTGCGCTCACTGCTGCCGCCTGCGTTGTTGTCATTTCCCCCTCACCCATATACGGTCAGGCCCCGCCCCTCCTCCGCTACGATTGGCCCTCACGTTCATAGTCGCAAATCATGAGTAGTACTAGACTGGCGTATCGCAGCACGCCGAAGCTCGACGGCCAATCACAGCGCAGGAAAGGGCCGGGCTTGCCCGTATACGGGCGGGAAAAGTAATATTGCGTACGCGCACTTCCTTTAACAGCCAAGACTTGTGAGATGGACTGAGAAGTTAGATTTTTTTTATTATTTAATAATAAAAAAAACAACACAGATGTTCAGTGACATTAGGAAAATTCCAAAGTTAAAAATTAAAAATTAAAAGCACAAATGAAATATTAAAACGTTGAAATCTGTTGTGACAGAGAGGAAAATAAATAGTTGTGGATTGAAATACAGCCGTTGCTTCATGTTTTTCAGATGTTACAGATATTATTAAAAAAGGATCTATATACGAGTGCCCTTATATCATTCAGCCCTGTGCCCTGGTTTCCCCCACTAGATTATACATGAATCTGTACTGTTTTTGTCCCCTGACTCTCACTCCTCGTCCTGTGTCACTGGAGGTGCTGTCGGTGTCTCTCTATGGAAATTGACAGAAAAAAGACAGAAAAGACAGAATTATAACTTATAATTTATGCAAAAACACAATACAATTATGTGTTGAACACCTACAGCTCGGCATTAACTCTTTAAAAAGGGAATTCTGTCATTACCTGTACTCAGACCAGTTCAACTACCATGGACCATCTCCATGTGTTTTACATCCTGTACAAAGCCCAGCCAGCCAAATTTAGGGGCTGTTGCTTCAAGTTACAGGCGTTAACTGACGCCACCTTTATAAAGTGAGACTCTGTGGTTTATTATTGCTGTCCAGTGTCGGCCAGATAATGATGGGTTCTCCTTTTGAGTCTTGGTTACTTCAGAGGTTTCCTCCAGCTTATTTTCCCCTTGCCTTTGTCCCCATTTGCTTGCTCATTAGAGGCTCAGACCCCTTTTTCTGTGAAGCTACTTTGCGATAAGGTCAATTGTAAAAAGCGCCTTGAACAGATTTTTCCAAATTTCTGCATAATTAAATAATTTTTAAAGCGGTTCAATGCAAACTGGTGCATTGTAGAGAAACCTGGTGAAGTACAACAGTGGCAGAGACAGGAACCAGCTGTCTATAGTTTTACAGTTTGTCTCTTTATAATAAACCATTTTACATCAAAACACTCTGAAAGACTTTATCTTGCAAAAATTTTGATATTTCTTCTTAATGTTCATTTAGGTAAACACTGTGTATCACCAGTGTCTGAACACAACCCTAGATCTCCAAATGGGTAATTTCACTGAGTAATAATAACACTACTACTACTAATAACAATAGAACACCTAGTTATTATGCATAATAATTAAAGATGTCCAAGTAATCCTGGACCATTTCTATTGTTCAATTCATGTACAGGGCAACCAGCATCTGACAAGAGATATAATCAAACAAAAAACAACAGAAGATAAAAACATGATGTTGTTCACTGTGACAATGGATAAAAACACAAAGAATCAATGCGTTACCCCGAGTAGGGAGGTGGAGGTGAATCGTACTGCCCGCTGGTGCCCAGGGCTTCATTGTAAGAGGGCAGACCTGGAGCTACGATGCTAGACAAAGGCACCGACTCTGGTGCTGAAGGCCCGTCTGTGGTCATTTGCACGGGAACACTGTGGTGAAGGTGTAGCAGCAGGAGAGAAGGTGACACAAGGTGACACAATGAGACACATACACAGACTGGGGACAGTGACTGATGATCTCTCTCTCTCTCTCTCTCACTCTCTCACTCTCTCACTCACTCTCTCACTCACTTTCACACACAGACACACACACAGAGACACACGTTTATAGAATGTGGTGGGCAAAAAGCAGCCATAACATTAACACCACCTGCTTAATACTGAGTGTGTCCCTCCTCCTGCAGGAACAGCTCTGACTGTGGTGCACTGTGTTTTGACCCCTTTCAGCATTTTTAAACCATAGAATGTCATCAGTTGGGTCCAACCAGACAGGCTAGTCTTCACTCTCCACGTGCATCAGTGAGCCTTGGTTGCCCATGACCCTGTCATCTTTTCACTTTGGCCTTTGACACCTTGTGAGATGTTGATTTCAGCCGATTGCTGTTATTGTATTTATTATTTTTATTATCTATTTTCTTTATTTTTATTGTCTTTTATTCTTATTTATCCTTTGTACAGATATTTGGTCCTATACTGGTTTGTAAAGTGCTTCATAAATAAAGTTGGATTGGACTGGATTGGATCTATTTAATAGTTGTTCTTCATTGGTTCACTTTTGGTAGGTACTAAGTATACCTGGAACACCTGACCTGACAAGACCTGCTGTTTTGGAGATGCTCTGACTCAGTTGTCTAGAACATCACAATAAGGCCCAATAAGTGCACCACACTCTGAACTGTTTCAGCATCATGAGGGGGATCTACTCTTTAGGCAGGTGGTGTTAATGTTATGGCATGTTATTTTTTAATCCTTATCCTAGAAATCTTTAAAACAGAAAGAGCAAAACTAAACAGAGGCATATTTGCCAGGAGATTTACAGACACACACTCACCCACGACTGTGTCCTTTGCCGCCGTTCTTGTAACAGTAGCAGCCAAGCACAGTGATTATAATAGCTACGATCACAGCCCCCGAAATACAGGACACCAGAATCGGTAGATCCATGCGAACAGAGGATCCTGACTGAGCTGAAAAATCAACCGTTAATACACTTTAAACAGTGATTACAGCCCCTTCATTCATCCCCTATAGGAACCACAAACTGAGGGACCTATGAGTCACCCAAACAGTCTCGTTCCAGATGTGGCCTTGGGTGCCCATGCCCTGCACATATAAGAGTGTTCCTGCTCTCACACACCCACATCTTAGGAAGCTAAGAAGATGAGTCAGGTGGGTTGGGAGCAGGGAAAACCCCTAGTCACTGTGCTGGGCTAGTGGTGGTGCCATCTATTGCTGTGTACTGCAATACTGCGCTCCAGAGAGATGAAGGGTGCAGAGTTGGGATTTCATGCACTTAGAAAACTGACGTAAACTGTGACAGTGATCCAAGTTCTCAAGTTTGATGGGGGTTGAGTGGGGTGGTGCTAGTGTCTCACGGTGCCCTCATGTCCGTGACACTCCCCCAGCTCTTCTAGCTAGGTTGTTCTATCGAGATCTGCAGGAGTCTGATTCAGTCCTATCACACACTCCTTATGGTCATACTCTATACCAATAACTGACACAACACTAACAACCCTGATCGACAGTCATCGTGTCCCAGCTGTACACTAGGATCTGCTGTGCTTCCGTTTAGCCTGGTCTACCATCACCCAATCATCTGTCCCTGGGCCTCCTGTTCATCTGTCCTCCAGACCAGTTTAACCACCATGGACCATCTCCATGTGCTCCATATGCTACACATTCTGATGCTTAAAGTTACAGGCTTTAACTGATGTCTCCTTTATAAACTGAGACTCTGTGGCTTGTTATTGCTGTCCAGTGTTGACCAGAGGAGGAGGGGTTGTCTTGGTTCCTCCCAAAGTTTCTAGTTTATTCCCCACCTCCGTCACCACTGACTTGCTCCTTAGAGGATCAGCCCCAGATTCTGTAAAGCTGCTTTGTGACACTGTCAGTTGTGAAAAACGCTATAAAAAATAAAATTGAGATTGAAAATTGAACATATTGACACACCCCATTTTTCTTCAGTTAAGGTACTGATGCGTCATGATACCCTAGCCAAAAATGTAGCAATGTCCCGTCCCTGTTGCCAAGAGATTTGTTGTTAGCTTTCTAATTTAGCTTTTTTTTGTTTCGTGCTTTATTAAAAAGCCCAAACTTTACAGCCTTACTTTTTTTCCTCTGACAGCCACATATCATACATTTAAATACATTACCATGAAAAAGTATTTGCCCCTTCCTAAGTTCCGCCTTTATGTTTCTTTGCAAAACCGAGTTGTTTCTGATCGGCCAAAACAAACCGAGTATAAAACAAAAAACAACCTGAGTAAACACAAGGTTTTCGAATAATCTTGTAATTTACTGAAGGTCAAAAACTCACCTTTATGAAAAAGTAATTGCCTCCTTAGTCACTCAGTCAGCCAACTAACCAAATTTGATAGATAAAGGGGTTCAATTAGACCACCGATGCCCAAGATTGATTGCTGCCAGTCCTGTTGAATCTAGACTTTGCTTAAATACAGCCTTTCCAGCAATGTGAACTATAAAACAGCACACTGGGCCACAATCCAGTAAAATTTCACATAACAGCTACGACAGGCTTAAAAATCACTCTCTCTCTCTGGCTTAATGCGCTGTAGGCCGAAAGAGGTACTATATATGATTTCTGTGACATCTCAAAAACAATATTTTTCAAAATGAGCTGTTTTTATAGTTACTTTACTATTTTACAAACTAAACAAAAATCTTAAAAATGAAACAAGCAGTGTGTTTTAAAAAAGAAAGTAGGATAAAACTAGAAAAAAATATTAATGACACCAATGTTAGAAATGCTGCCCAGCACTACCAAAAGCCTTGATACTCCAACAGGGGAATTCTTTTGGAATTTGAGGTGATGTAAGGCCTCGGCCTAAGAACCAACACTGGGCAACACTATTTTCTGAAATATTGAAAAGTAATAAGTGACCACCTTACCAGAACCGTGGGAGTATGACTTCCAAAAATTTGCCTGTAGGGAAACAATAAAATATGATCAAAGACTATAACCAAGAATGTCAAGCATTTTACTTCACATAAAGGTCAAAATATAGACTGGCCGGAATAATCTGAAAACTCAAAAATGTACTTGCCAAACTGGTAAAATATGTCTTTTTTAAGCCACAAAAATCATAAATTACTATACATTTTATTATCCTTTAAATAGAATAAAATAAA
>JBBPDA010000030.1:6172625-6189606 GCA_037974385.1 Arnoldichthys spilopterus
TAAATGCAGAGGTCACATTTCGTTGTGGTGCTTGAGTGTGTTCACAATGACAAATAGTCACTTTCACTTCAAATATAATTATGTCTACTCTGATGAAACTACACTACTTATTTATTTGGATTGTGAACAGTGAACTTGTCCTCTGCATTTAACCCGGGGCACATACACCAGGTGCAGAAGCAATGGGCCGCACACCTACAGCGCCCAATGAGCAGCTAAGGGGTTTGGTGCATTGCCCAAGGGCAGTTTAGACCCAACTGTGGGAGGGCAAGTGCTGCTTACTCATCCTTTTCCACAATTTCCTTGACGGCTGAGTGCAGGTGTGAATATGGAGTGTAACATTCATAAATGTTAACATTCATATTCGTTATGTTGTGTAAAGCAATATTTCACGAGTGAGTAAAAAACTGTATACTCTGTTAAATATCGCAGACTGCTCTTCATGACCAGCACTAGGCCACCATTGCGCACTATACTATATGCACAGTGTAATGTACAGGTAGATATTCTTCATATCTTAATGCCCATTGTTAATGTCTTTTTTTAGAAAGATATATATATTTATCTCTAATGTCTGACGAATGTCAGCCTGGAAGATTTCTTAGATCAGCTAGTGGAGCTCAGAGCTGTAAATAAACAGGGTGAAATGACTGAGCTTTTCTCTTTTCATTTTAATCTAATTGTTAACTTTTATTTAGACTTGCATAGTGTCAGGACTAATCAGGGCACTAATCATTTCACTACATGTTGTACTTCTAAAACTGTGTGTGTGAATCTTGAAACTTCGAAAAAGAGTAACGTGGGTTCTGAAGACTGTGTAAAACTATCTTACAGGTCACAGCACCCCTGTATGTGATCACCAGATCATGAAATATGTAGAATACGTAGCTCATATAATTTATACACATTTTTGACTAGTTAATTTGATAAGCTGAAGTTCTCATGGTGCCCTAAAGGAGAGCGTCATCAAACATTTCACATCTCAAAAGTCAGTCACTGAGATGTAAACAGTGTCTCTGAGAGTTTGAGGTGAAACAGATCTTTGTAGAGAGGGCAATGGGGCTGGTAAAGAAAAAAACTAAGTAGACTGACAGACAGACAGATAGATAGATAGGCAGAAAGACAAATAGACAGACAGACAGACAGACAGACAGATAGATAGATAAATAGATAGATAGATAGATAGATAGATAGATAGATAGATAGATAGATAGATAGAAAGACAAATAGACAGACAGACAGATAGGCAGACAGACAGACAGACAGACAGATACTTTATTGATTCTGAAGAATTGTTTAGTTCCTGGAGGGCTGGTGTTTAGCATGGTTTAGTGCTTCAACTCACCTGCTAATTGCCCGGTTTAGCATGTGTGTTTAAGGGAAATCACCAAACTGTGCTGGACAGGTCTGAGGTTTGGGAACCCTGTTGTAGCGAAAGTTGCTAACCTTTGATTTTTTTTTTTACAGTGACAGTGGAACCAGGGGTCACAATGTCTACAATGCAAATACAGTCGTTTAATTTACTCTCCACACCCACCAGTGCACTTACACGTGTCTTCTGAGTTTACATGAGTGCTGATAATAAGAGTTCGAAATATAAAAACAAAATGTTGGTAATATTTTGCCCTGTAATGCCCTGCATGTACCCCTCCAGCAAAAATGCTTTAATAATAATAAAAAACACTTTAACTATAAAAAAAAGTCTCAGACAACAGGCAGCAATTTTATAACTGCGTAACAGCTTTCAGTGAGTGGAGCTGTAGAGAAAACAAACACTTCAGACATCTGATTCCATTCACCACCACCGTGAGCAATTCTGACGCTGTAAGTTTCTTGAGAACGGAGCGTTTCACATTAAACTATTCTGAATGGCTTTGCTTTCTCATCAGCATGATTTCATTACCCAGAAATTTTGAGAAGTTAGTGGAATTCCCCTTTAACATGGCAACATGATAACATATCAAAGTCATTTGCTTTATAAAAGCACGAGTCAAAGTAGCTAAAGGGGCAGTGGTGGTGCGACGGGAGTTGCTGTGACCTGAAGGTTGCTGGTTCAAAACCCAGACTGGTGCAATTATCATTGAGGTACTTGTGAGCAAAGTACTGTCCCCAAGCACTGCCCAGTGTTCCTACATGGATGGGTCAAATGCAGAGGTCACATTTGGTCATGGTGCACTGTGTGCTGTGCTGTGTTCACAACAACAAACAATCGCTAACTCACTCACAAACGATCAGAACCCCCTCCCAGCGCAAGTGTCCTCCAGGCTGTATATTGAGAAGACAAGAACAGATGCGACAGAAGCAGCATAAGTGTAAAATATGTCCTCTTTAATGAACACTGTGTCTCAGTACAAGCTGTAGTGCTAAAATAGCCAGTCAACCTGAAAATATCCATTTATAAATAACAACAATAATTAATCAATTGAATAAATAAATTCACAGGCAGGCTGTGCATTAAAATAGAACACATATAGTCTCCTTCGGCCGCTTGTACACATTCAGTGCATTTAAGGAAATCAACAGCAAGTAGGCGATTAACGACAGATGCAAGCGCACTCGTCTGTCACACTAATCATTTTGGATAGAGGCCTTGCATGCAGTCCAGTGGAATAAGCAACGTCACGCTCCCAAAAAAAAAGAACAACAACAAACAGCTATACACACTCACGCACAAATTCACACTCCCTTCGGTTTGTTTTCCTCTTTCATCGAAATCCCTTCCTGCAAAATATCCCAGACACCACACTGAAAAAAAGCACTCGATTCAAATACGAACATTATTTCTGCACGAATAAAATATATTACATCAGCACAGATTTGTCTTTCGGCCAGACATTTTAATCTATGTGGAAATAATGTTCACATTTGCATCAAGTACATACAGTGCATCACTTTTTCCCCAGTGTATGAATGAACCTGCCCCTCCTGTCTCTCTTCAGCATCTGTATGGCAGAGCAGCCTGGCCTACTTTGATATGGGGGCCGAGAAGCACCCCAAGCAGCATGCGCTCCCCCCAGCCCAAAAGTCTGTTGATGGTCAGGTTGATGGGTGACATGGGGCTTTGGTCAGCATCTATCACCTCCACCGCTTCTACTGCGCAGCCTGACACCTCCTGCTGGTGAGGCGCAGTACTGCCTGAGCTCTGGCTCTGCCCATGCGCTGGCGTTGTCTTACAGTCTATTTTTCCTTTCTGCAGGCTTGTGTTTGGCTTTGGTTGCCCCTCCTTCGGCCTGTTTGCCGAGGAGCAGTTTCTTTTCTCGCTTTTTTCCCTTCTTTTCTGCGACCCCGAAGAAGCTTCTCTGCTGCTGGAGCGATGAGCTCCACTCAGAGAAAAATCACGTCTTCTGGTTTTTCCTGTCCCTCTTAGTGCCCCCTTCTGGCCCACAGGGGTCCTGCACGCCTCGTTCTGGCCACTGCTGCGGCCAACGGTGTTGATGACTGCCTCTGTGTGGTCAGTTTGGGTACTAGGACAGACCGGTGTGAGGGACAGAGTGAGACTCTTACGCTTTTCGGAAAGAGATGGGAGTTGAAGGTGAGTAGGCTTTGGCCACACTGGAGTGTGGGCATCCTGCGGGACCGAGGCTGGTCTCTGCACCTCAGCCGGCTCCACACTCAGTGTTTTGAGCTTGTCAGACAGAGATAAAGATAAAGTAAACTCTGGCTTTTGCTTTGGGTTTGGGGTCAGGACGCCTTCCTTTTGGCTCATCTTGTTCTCACAGTGCACGTCTGCTTTGGTGTCCTCTGTACGCCCCTTGATCGCACTGTTGCGATTATTGTCCATGACATTGTCCATCGTGTCCTGGGTGTTAAGAGTGGACCTGCCATTGGCATGGGTTTTGCTGTCGGGCTGCAGGCAGGTGTCAGAAGAACTGACCATCTGCTGTGCGGGTTGACTTACATTGCCACACTTTATAGGAAGGGTGCCCTGGAAGAGCTGCAGCTGACCTAAGAAGTTGAAGTTTGGGGAAATTGTGGGCCTTCGCTCCTTTACAAACCTAAAGGAAGAAACAGAGATGACTATTTAGATTTTTGTGTTGACATGTTTTCACTGTGACATAGCTTTTAGAGAGCCCGCACTCTACACATGCACACATACACACAACCCCCAATTTCTACTTTTGTAGTTGTATGGATCAAAAACAGTCATTGATTTATGGTGTTTTCCAACTGCTAATCACTTTAAACAGACATTTTTTGTTACTGTGCCTTTAACACATATCAATGTACATGGCCTCCTGATTGGCTGACCTGTATTGTGCCCTTTTAACAAGCAGTGTGAAGCTCTCCTTATACATTCAGACTGAATGGGCTGCACTAAACTGGTGCAGGCTAAACATGCGCCTGTGTTGCCTGTTGTGACATCACAAAAACTATGAATTGAAAATGGACTGTCATTGGAGCTTAGTTTCTATACTTTGACTCCACACACACACACACACATCTACACACAAACGCACTCACTCATTACCTGTACGCATGATCCAGATCCATCCCTAGGCTGTACATAACATAAGCAACAGCAAGAGCCGGAGAGCGGGAAATGCCTGCTGCACAGTGGACTATGACCGAGCAGCCCAGCGACATGGCCCCGTCTGGAAAAACACACACTGGCTTCATGAGTCCACGTATTTGTCAGAACTAACTGATATTTCACATCAGTTCCAGCAACCAAAAAATGATATCAGTATTTAAACGATTTATAAATGACCAAGTGATGCACATTAAACACTTAAACTCACAGGCTTATTACATCCTAAGGCTTATAATTCAGCACTTAGGTGGAAATTAAGGGCTGAGGTCTTTGTAAGACGAAACCTGGCTCCACCAGTTGATCCTGTATATATACACAAGACCTGCCGTTATGGCGATGCTCTGACTCAGGTGTCTCGCAATCACAAAAAAGCCCTTGTCAAAGTGGCTCAACCCCTTGCATTCACCCATTTTAACCGCTTCCAGCACATCAACTTCAAGAACTGGCTTTTTAAAAAAACTTTTTGCTGAGAGGATGCTTTTTTTTTTAACCCAGTGATGTCACATGTTCTGTTTTCAGCATTCCAGATCACACTCTGCACTGTGTTTAGTTCAGTTGTGAGGGGAAACAGGATCTTTGTGTTCTTGCCATGTTCCCCATGTGCAGAAATGATGTAATGCGGCAGCAATGCACTAAGTGCGGGGAGGGGTGTCGGAGTCCCTCACCGATGAAGTGCAGTGCCTGTGGGATCCAGGGCAGCAGGTCGTCCCGGAGAGAGTCATCTATGGGGATGCGCAGGTATTGAGACTGTGGCAGAAAGGACGGCTGGGGGCAGCAACGGCTCACGCTCAGCACATAGGAAATACCCCGAGCGGAGAGGCCGTCCTGAGAGTGAGAGAAAAGCAGTTAAAACAAAAGCTAAGCAAAATACAAGGAAAGAGACGTACAGTAGCGCTAAGGTGAATATCACCAGGCTGCACATCTACTCTGCTGATAAGGTTTCACACCATGTCAGAACATTGCTGTCAGGATCTGACTGCATTTACCCAAGAGAGCATCTTTATAGTAGCTGGTAGGGGTGTCCGGATACTTTTGGACAAACAGTGTAGGACCACCGCTGACCGCATTTTTTTTTTTGTAAAATCAGCACCTTTTTCTTGGGTGAGCGGAGCGTTTATTCATTCAGGGTCGATATGCAAAGGCTTACCTGGGTAACATCCGTCTCTGCACCGAGGTACAGCTGTGGCAGGATGCGGGACAGTGGGGCTCGCTCAGGCTGACCGTCCCTGCAGAAAACCATCTCTACACGGAGGATCTGCTGTCCAGAACTAGGGGAGGGGTGGGGGGACTGGTCAGTTGCGCATTAGAAGCAGATACACGGCAGCTTATGGTTCACCCATCTAATGGACTAAGTACTAATTGTATTACACAATATGATGCATATGACGGCTACACACTCCATACTCACATATGCACTGTTTGAAAATAGTCAGTGATATGTATTTCACTCACTCGTGCAATATTGCTATATACACAGTATGATGCATGCTCACGCCTGCACTGTATGGTTAATAGTCATTTGTTATTAACAGAATTTAATATTAATTTGATCCTACTTACTGTAATATTGCACAGCTTGTTTATTATCTAGTATGTGAAGAATGCATTCAAGTAAGAATTTCATTGCAACCTGCACACTGCACTTTTAACATGTGATAATAAAACACTGAGAGCTTATTAAGTCTACTATAGTGATATTGAAGATTTTACAATGATTTCTCCAGCCCTGCAGCCTTGGCTTAACTAGTGCTGGACAATTCATTGACCTGGATGATGTAAAGACCACTGAAACCACTGCATTGAGACTAATAGCGAAGTGCATCGTTTATTATGACATAAAAAGGAAATTACAGCCAGCAAGCACATGCAACACATTTACACATAGTCAGACAGCAGTGCTTCAGACACCGAAAGGTCAGAAGAAACCAAACCAAAGTACAAAAATATACTCACCAAGCAAACTCCTACGGAATAAAGATGCCGGCGTGATGTTCACTTCAAAAAACAACGAAGTGAAAAATGAATAAAAGAGTCCAAGCTGGAGCAAAACCCACAGTTCGACCTGATATTGAATGTCGTCGAACCGATCAGAGCAGTAAATATGTTCAGTCGCTCTCGCCCTGCTCCTTCTGCTGCTACTGCCGCTTCTGTTGTTGTTGTTTGTGGCTTCTGTACCTGCGCGAGGCAGGGGGAAAAAAATGACGTAATGCCGATTCCAGAACCCAAGAATAGTTCGATTTCATTGTGATGTCATTTTTGACCAATCAGCGTCGAGGAGCGCTGCACCGGAGCGCGCATGCGCAAACGCTCTATTTGTTCTAGCTCATCAGTTCGCCCTCTCGACGCCGTCGGCGCTTTTTTTTTTATCAATTGCGTCGTTCGTTCGTTTATTTATTTATTTATTTATTTATTTATTTGTGATGAATCGCGGCTTTCAATGCAGTGAGGGATGGAGATGAGGAGGAGGGGGGTCGTGTTAAAAACAAAGAGGAAGAATGAAACCCGTGCACGCGAGATGAGCAACTTTTTTTTTTTTAAGCCTGTTTTCTGTCCTCACGCGCGACTCGTGAGATAATTGAGCTATTTTGGTGCGGTTTGTTTTAGCCCGTACAGGGTCCTCCCGCGCGGGTCCACGTTTAAGCCTGTGAACTACCTGCATAATTTACACAGCTTAGATCATCGTACTGTATTTAAATGACACCATGGTTGCTTGTGTGTGTGTGATGGTGTTGGGAGGGGGAGGGTGATATGGGACCTGAAGCTGTTTTGTGCCTTTTCAGTACTGACTCTGCAGTTTCAGCACACTGCTCCTTTATTCCTCCTGATCCACTGAATGCATGTTCACTTGCACACCAGCTTAATATTAAAAGAACATGCTGGGCATGAAGAATTCCAAGCAGCTGCAAGCTCCAGCCACGCTTAAGACAGAATCTCTAAGGAAAATGGAGCATGGAACAGGACCAAGCTGTTCTGAAGGAAGACTTTAATAGGGAGTTTCACAGATTTCACACTTTCTGCATAATTTAACTGCTGGACACTGGAAACTGATTCCACTGTGGAATCAGAATTGCTCACAACTGTGGTGATAGGAACGACTGAATAGTGTCACTAAAAGCTCCCTTACAGGAAGCTGTTCAGTGACCCTATTTATTTATAATCTATTTACAGCTGACAGCAATGTTTATGGGTTTATAAGCCGAAAATAGTCCCACACACAACCTGAAATCTACATAAACATCTTTAGGAGATCCTCCTTCACTGCTAGTTTTGGAAAAGAACTAAAATGGCTTTTTGTGTCTAGCATTAACTCCGGAGTTCGGAAGCTGGGCTGCAGTGCACCATTTCTTTAAACCACCATTTACATCCCAGCCACAGAACTAGGCCAAAATAGTATATAGCTTTAGAAACGTTGTCTAAAGTGGTCTGTTCGTTTTGTTGCATCTACTGTACTGTGCATGTCTTAGGCCCTGGAGATAATTAATAAAACAGAATGATCTTTAAAAGCTGTTTATCTGGGCCCTCACAAAACATGAATATTAGAATAAATATACAGAACAGTAAAACAGTAAACAGTGATGTGTGTATCAGTGTGTTGGCTGTTTCCAGAGTTCTCTCCCTGTGGAGACCAGTATTACTGTAGTTCTCATCAAATCGCTGTTTTGGGCTCAGTCAGTCCTTCATTAGATGAAACCAGGGGCTCATGAAGCTTCAGTGACTGGAGGTATGGAGGAGAAATCTGGAGTCAAACCTGTGTCTTCTAAACCAACACACACCACCAACTACTGTTTACACACAAATCCTCATTCTTTTCAATGCTGCACTTTTTGTTTGCATCGATTCTAATCTTCACTTGTGTTTTTGCTGCAAAGAGAGACTCACTGCTCAGATAAATGGCTTCGAACAATTAACACAGGGGCCTGAAACTTTCGCGTAGTATTGTACACAATACACATTTGCCTGTGAAGGACGGGTGGGACATGAGAACAGTTTGCATTTCAGTTTGAATTCAGTTGAGCAGGAAACACACAAAAACAGAAGGGACTCCAGTGGAGTATATGGCATAGTTTTACTTTCACATTATTCAGTACAGAGTAAATTTAATCTAACACAGGTATCTGACAGGTTGAACACCGATACACTGGGGCTGCATTAGCTAGCGGATACTGCATAGACACACACACGCGCACACACCCGCACACACACAGACGCACATACATACACACATACTGTGACGAGTCTAAACGCAACTACCATGACAAAGTCCCATTAGTGCATCACGTCCGCGCTGCACTAAGGGAAGCATAGTGATTCTTCATTGAACTAATATGACAAGGTCCCATTAACTTCCATTAGATTAACATGCACACCACATACACACACACACATACACACATTCTCTCAACTCACAATGCTGAAATTATCCCTGTGTTTGTAATTGACAGTTGGTAGTTCCTTGCGGTTTCTCCTCAAGCGTCCTGTCCTAAGACGGTGTGTAGGTATGTGCCAAAAATTTCATTCACTAGTGTTCACACAGGCTAAGTGCTCTTGCAGGATTTTGGCTGCAACACAAGAGAAAACGTCGGCCTACCTAGCTGGGCACAGGACGGCCCAGCCTTTACGTACATCCACGTCTAGTGTATGTGGTATTGTGTGAGTGAGTGTGTGTGTGCTGGAGACAAGTTACGAGGTACCCACGTTCCACTGCTCTTTTCAGCCGGCTACTCTGCTGGAGGACACTTGGACAGTGCTAATGTTCCGCAGACTCCTTTCTGTACGGAATAAAAAAAAACAAGAAATAGCACTAGAGGAAGTAAACAATGCTTCGCTGCTTTTTGAAACTCACTGGCACGCCACACATCTCCTTTCTGCTGTTACTCCACCGTCCAGCTGAACATTTCAAGCCTGTCCTAGACCTCAATGCCCGTGTACTTAATATATTAACACCGAATGGAATGTCCAAAAAAACGTAAATGCAAAAGAGACACTTCTCAGAAAAGCATACAAACACGTCAACAATGCCACTATCAAAACAAACGAGAGACAAAACATAGAAACTCAACCATGACGGACATCGTTGTACTTTTTTTTTTTTTTTACATAATGTTTATATATATTTTATATATAATTTTTTTTCCATAAACATTGTTGTAATCAGGTACGGAATCATGGTATTTGAACTTTAGAGTAACTAGAATGGGAAACGGGGAACGGCAGGGGATCTACAAAAGCCTTTTCTTTCCAGGCCTCTTAAAGTGCACTGGCCAGCATTCGCTTTCGAGGAATGTGGGACAGCAAGATACAATGAAATACTCTCAGTAATTCCCCCCTTCATGTGTGCCGTCGGCTCTAGAGTGCTGGAGGACATAGCTTTAAGGGAGAAAAAGGGGGAGAGGGGTAGTGATTCATAATGAAGTGCCTTTTTTTTTTTTAGTGTATTGTGATCGCAGTGTTTGTTTTACTTATGTTCGTCCAGCTCAGAGACTTCACCGCACCGAGACTGACCCCTCTCTGAATAGCCAACATGGAATGTTCCACAGAAACGGCTCATGTGCAACAGGACACGTGTGAGACGAATGGGTGTGTTGAATATTCTCCCAAGTATGTCCCAGGAATGCTTAAGGGTTGAAATGTTGCAGAACACACAGAGATGAAGGCAAAGAGGGTGAAAAAGGGGGAAGAACGCCTCCCTGTCACTCTCTTTGTCCCTCCCATCTTTCATTCGCTCCTTCCATAACCCACACCAGCTGTCAACACAAGCACAGACGGACTGGTTAACAGGCAGGACGGGAAAAAAAAAAGAAGAAGAAAAAAAAAAAAAATCGAACTATTAACTATTCTTCCATGCGCGCGCGCACACAAACACACACACTCTTACTCACACGTCCAGGCGGACATGCGTCCTTCCGTTTCACTGCTCACACACAGGTAAACACCAATAAAAACAAGAACGGTAGCGCTGATGATAGTATACAATAATAATAATCATAATGATCAGAATTAGGACAGTAATATTGCTGCCCTAAGGCTGGCAGCTGCTTTTTCCCTTATGTATGAATGCTTTTGGAGAATTTGTTCAGGGTTCTGGAAGGTGGAACGCTGGTCTGGTCGTGGTTCTTCTCAGTTCTAGTAGGTGATGGTCTAGACGCGGGCTCTAGAAACTGGTTCTAGAACTGTTCTGCCAGCAGATCGCAGAGACGCTTGGCGACGGTGTCCTTACTGCTGCGCAGAGTCAACCGGTACATCTGAGGAAAGAAAGAGGAAGTGGCAAGCGGTAAAGAAAATGCAGGTGTCTGCACACAGTACTGCAAAAACATCATGCTGCCAGTGTGGGAAGTTAGTTCCAAGCGTGTATTGCGCGTAGCATATGTGAACACAGACACTTATTACAACTAAAACTGCATGATGAACCACAGATATACAGAAGGAACGTGAAAACTGATGACACGCCAAGTGGCCTGGGTTCTACTGCACAGAGAGAGAGAGACAGAGACAGAGAGAGAGAAGAACAAAAAAAAGAAAAGAAACAAGGAAAGGGAGAAAGAAAAAAGGCAAATGAAAAATAGAGTGAGAGAAGAGTTAAATTAAAAAGACTAAGAAAGACGAGGAAAGATATTAAAATGAAGAAAAGAAAAAAAAATGGACAGGAGAGGGGGGAGGGCCAGATGAGTGTTACCTGCTCCCCAGGCTTGAGATGCAGCAGCAGATATAGAGACACAGATAGTAGTGAGATGCAATGAAACACACAGACACAGACTGACCAGTGACCCACACTAACACAGGGCCAGACAGCGTTAGTGTGCGTGTGTGTGAGGGATTATATTGAGGATTATGCTGTTCATACCAGGTGGTTAAATTCCAGAGTCAGAATTACAGAAATTCTGCTGTTATCGAGAGCCCAGAGGACTATTGTGGAGTTTGTGTGTGTGTGTGTGTGTGTGTGTGCACGCATGTTTGCATACAGCATGTAAGAATAGTTGTGAGCATACAGAACACATATCCCCAAGCACAATCAGGAAAATGTGTGCATACCTGGGCTTGTGCGTTGGGCTCAAGTCTCAGTAGACAGCCCACTTGCTGGGCCTTGGTTTGAATCACTCCAGCACACACAAAGTTCTCAGGGTTAGGATCCACTTTGTCCAGCAGGGCTGTGCCCAGTCCCAGCAACTGAACACACGCACACACACACACACACACGCACAAGAAAAAAACATTTTTGTTTTTTTTATGGAGGCAAACATTCACAATACTTGTTTTGTAGGTAAACTTTTGAATGATGATTCACTATAATAATAATAAAAAAATAATATAGTAGGTTGTCTGAAATGTTGCAAAACAGGTGCAAACCATGATACCACCACCACCATGTTTCAAAGAGAGGATAAGGTTTTTAATGTTAGAATACATGGTTTTCCTTTCTCTAAACACAATGCTTCACTTTTAAACCAAAAGTTCTACTTGGGTTTCATTTACCCATTAAACACTGCACAAAGCACTGTGCAATATTCTACACTGATGATGAATCCTCAATTAGAGCGATTTTGTTCTGGTAGATGGCCCAAAGGCTCAAAGAATCTTTGGATGAAACTGGTTCAAAAACCTGTGGGTCACAAAGTGATACTTCTGATCACATGTTTTATTCAATGTTTGTCCAATTGTTTTGGTGTGTTATTGCTTTGAGTACATTCACAGTTGCAGTGCAATCCTTTCATACATTGTTCACCAGGAAAATCAAATCTAGGAAAAACCAGACATGATGTGCGGTATCACGAAGTTAAAAAGAAGTCCAGAAATGCATTGAGCATTATACTAAATATGTATATATAGACAGAGCATTTCCAACACAATATTGGCACATGCCTCATTAGTACAGAAATAAACCTGCCAAATTCCTGCATTCACTGTGCTTTGATGAACATGCCAAATCAAACATGCAGCTCCTGCAAAGTATAATTAACATGAAAAAGTAATTTTCTCAGAAGAAAACAAAAAACAGGAAATTATAAGGAGACACTGTGTCTTTCACAGTTGCCTCTTCTAAATACCACAAGGTGCTTTTAACTTTGGAAACCAGGCCATTTTTTATTACTATGTGTGACCTCACAAATATATTTTATAGCATTAAAATCTAACTGAAAC
This sequence comes from Arnoldichthys spilopterus, assembly GCA_037974385.1. NCBI lineage: Eukaryota > Metazoa > Chordata > Actinopteri > Characiformes > Lepidarchidae > Arnoldichthys > Arnoldichthys spilopterus. Next base: position 6,185,293 of record JBBPDA010000030.1, read on the forward strand.
TGATTTGCTATATAGATCTAAAAATAAATTAATGAATGGAAACATAAGCTTGGTCATACTCCGTTTCTACCACTAGATGCTGCTATCTTTACCCTTATCACTGCTAACTCATGTAATAGAAAGCTAACGAGCAGAATGAACCTGCTACATAGATTCCACCTCCCAGCAGCTCTGAAGACAGAGTGGTCATACCTTAGCTTTGAGCACTTCTGTATCCATAGCATGGTTGGCCTTAAAAATCTTTTGTGCTTCTTGCTGGGGCCTGTGAGAAAGACCATCATTATTTTTACGACATGCAGTATTGCAACATGTAAACAGGAGTCATGGTATTGCAGTTTGGGTGGATTGTTTTAGACATAATCCATGCGAACTGCAATATGCTTCCCCACACACACACACACACACACACACACACACACACACACACACACACACACACACACACACACACACACACACAAAAACTCACTGGCTGAGCTGTTTCCAGCGCTGAAAGAAGTCATGAGAGGCCATCTCTGTGGGCTGGAAGAATTTGTTGATGGTGACGGGCAGCTTGAGTGTAAGGTTCTGCAAAGCTCCACCATACCTGAAACACAACAGCAGGTGTGTGGGCTTTAGACCTGAGCAATTTGATCATTTCATTGTTGTGATGAAAACAGCCATGACCAACAATATTTTTCCTCTGGGGCAGTAATCAGACACTTTTCTGCGGAACCGCTTGTCTTACGGTGTGGAAAAAACAAGCAGGCAAGAAGTGCGACTCAAACAGCCAACTCTTACTGGAGCGTTTATGAAAAGGAACAAGTAAAAGTTAAGTTCAAGTTGGACAAAAAAAAAAGACACAGTGAAGAGATTCACTGCAGAGTTAATGGGTCATTTTTGACATGATCCTCTGCAGGGCTGCAAGGAAAAACCAAAAACAAACAAAAATTCTACAGTGTGGCCAGATGATACAATGCTGCTTTTAAAAGGTTAAACGACCTTCGACAGTTGTTTTAAACCAGCTTTAAATCATTTGTTCAAGCTTAAAGCTTTGTGAAGCCACACACACTAAGTCATTAGGTGAGGTCATCACCCAGCTGGCTCTGTTAAACACAGAAGGGTCAGAGATAATCAGACCTCGCTGAAGCATTTTCATGCACCTCTGCATGTCAATCAGAGGAGGAGGAGCTGCCCTCGAATGAAGGAGTGTAAGAGGGGTTTAGCACTTTTTGGTTTGTCTCAAGATAATAGTTTTGAATCTTCATCCTCAGGATGTATGGATCCTGTAGGATCAATGTTCAGTGTTTGTAAATGATTTAAAGTGTTCCTAAAAAAAATCAGTAATGGCCGTTTTAGGTTATTGGGCTTTTTTTTTGCCTTTTTAAACAATAAAAAAATGACATAAATCAGTTGTTAAATGTTGTTTGTAGTAAGATAAGCCATTATTAAAAAGGCTTATTGTTTTCTATTTAATGTATATACTGTACAGTAATGGATTGAAAACATCAGAAATGTAATGCGCAGTGATAAACATTTTTGCCCAAACCACCCATTACTGGTTCATATTATATAAGAATCATCTACACCGATCAGCTAGCCGGCTTTCCATGTTCATACTGCTGCAGGATTTTATCTGGACTGGAAAATGCCAAAAGTCAACTTAAGACTTGTTAGCTAAAAACCAACTGGAAGACCATTGGCACGGTCATGCAAGACTCAAAACCAAACTGGGAGTTCAGCTGTGGTCCGGCTAGAAGTGGTAGCTTGGAAACATCATCCCAGTTTGGATTACCCCACTACTAAAGCCAGAGATAAATCGCACTATTTTCCCAGTTTAACAACAATGGAAAAAGTCAGCCATCTCAACACAAAACACCATCATTCAGCCTCTGCCTGTACACAGTAAATTATATAAAATACAATTATGCTAATTATAAGGAAATGACCATAAAAGCGACAGGAGATTTGATTAAAAATGAGGCAGTGGTGGGTTATCATTTGGGGAGTTTCCCCGGTGACCTGAATGTCGCCTGTTCAAATCTCAGACCGGTACAAGTACCACTGAGGTACCCGTGAGCAAGGTGCCAAGCACTGGTCACCAGCCGCGGTCAATGTCAGTTGCCCACTGCTCCTACATGGATGGGTTAAATGCAGGGGGTCACATTTCGATGTGGTGCACAGTGTGCTGTGTTCACAATGACAAATACTTGCTCACCTTCACTCACTGCCTGTCTTGAGCAGAAAAATGTGCAATTGGACATGTACCATAAGCCAGCACCAAGCACCTGCTCACATCTTACCTGAACTTGATGGTGAGAAGTGGTGCATCACAGAAGTCAGTCAGACACTCGATGTTGATGACCTGCTGCACCTGAGCGCCGCCCTCAACCAGGGGGTCCACTGGCTTCAACTGAACATTTAGCTGTGGGGTCAGTCAAGGACCAAAACGAAATACCTGCACAGTAGCTCAGCCACACACTGAACAGAGCCCAATCGTCATATTGTTCAACAAATCAGAACACAGCTTTAATCAGTACAGAGAAACCAACAAAGCACCTACTCTCACATATCACGACATTTTTCCTCTTTCATTAAATAAAAATGACTTAATTTATTAATTCAATTGTGCAAGTGTTCCATATGATGCAGTTCTCTGGGTTAAAGGTCATCATACCCAAAGTGACAAATATATGCCCCTTCCAGATATCTAGAACGTTCCCTTTATAACATGGACCAACTTTACTTCGGACTGCAACTGAAGGATTACTGAACTTAACCAATCAGCTCTAGTGGCTAACGCTCGCATGTTTACACTGTTTGCATGTTCAAGTGTCCCTCAGTAGTGCATGTAAGCATCAAAAATTGCGTTATTGCACCACCATTCTTCACTGGCAATACACTGTACTTCAGTGACAGTGTTTTTTGGTGCTGATAAAGATGCAGTTTCTTTATTTGTGCCACACGAACAGAGAGAATAAAATTTAATTAACACAAAAAACAACACTATGAAATTTTAAAAAGTGCAAACCCATGCGCTATTACTTAAGACATTCAGACCTTTTGTTGTTTCAGTTTAAAGTAAAGACCTGTTTAAAAATACTGGTTTTTTTAAAATCATATATATAATATATATATATTAGTAAATTATATCTGCTCATATTATTTTCCCCTAAAAAAGTATATTCATCATGAAATTTTCATATCATAAAAGTGCAATATTGCTGTTCACACTGGTCAATTTTGTACATCACATTTTACACAATGTGCCCTTTCCCATGGTCCCTATATATAGATCCCTTTTTCTCTTTTTTATTTTCTTTTTATATTCATTCTTATCCATCGTGTTCTTCTGCGGAGTTTATTGGTGGTTCTTGTCCAACGTATTTCATTGTACTGTTGACCCAACATATGTTAACATACATGTGATCAATAAACTGAACTTGAAATTAAAGATGTTTAAGTGAAAGAGGGTGACAATCAGACAGAGAGAGAATGACCAACACAGGCTGAGACAAAGGGGAGGCCCAGATGAGCGTGAATGTGTGTGTATTAGCAAAGGATATGAGACTGAAGTTCTCCTGGGCAGCTGACTGTGGTAGTGAAGCTGACGAATTGCACTGATGTCTTATTGCCATAGAACAGATACATCCTCCCTGCCAGACAGAGAAACAGTTTAAATTCACACAAGAGAACAAACTGCACTGGGCACCAAGCTATTAGCACACAAAAAAAAGCACAGCTGTGGTTTTCTAATGCAATATCAGCAACACAGAGGCCAATTGTGCAATAATGATTAATAAGCAACATATCCTGAGAGATTCAGTAACTTACCAAGGTTCTGGCGATATTCAGACTTAATGCCAATCTGAAGGAGCTGATTCTCAAACAGAACTCCATTATTCTTACACACAAACCTACATGGCAGTGAGAGACACATCAGTGAGAAACAGAAAGCATAAATGAAGCAAAAGGTAAAAAGACGACATATGAAATATTTCCATGGCCAATGCTTGGTCAACTCTTCTTAAAATTACGTTTTATTATTTTAGTTTAAAAGAAGTTAATAGAACATCTACATGCTACAAACCTATACATGACCTCTTTCTACAAAAATTCATGCAGTTACCATTTATTTGCTGAATTCAATATATTGAAAAAAAAAAAAAAAAAAGAACAAAAAAAGCTCTTAGGTCACTGCACTTGTGGGCAGTGGTGGCCTAGTGTTTAGGACACTGCCTTTGGGACCGGAAGGTCTCAGGTTTGAGTCCCAGCCCGGGCACTACTGAGGTTCCCTTGAGCAAGGTACCGTCCCACTACACTGCTCCCCGGGCG
>JBBPDA010000030.1:6215752-6227158 GCA_037974385.1 Arnoldichthys spilopterus
TATCTATCTATCTATCTATCTATCTATCTATCTATCTATCTATCTATCTATCTATCTATCTATCTATCTATTTACATATACACGTCAAGCTTTTTATATTCGTACGCCATATTCCAAACCATGTTGGCACATTATTTTCGCTTTTGAATGCAATCCCACTACAACCCCACTACTGATCAGTTGGTACATCAGACACACTCGCCGTGGAGACCATGAGGAAAAAGCTTCCCATCACGGGACCTACCACAATCGAACCTTGGAGTCTTTCAATTTGACACTTGAAAAGAATCGGCTCTATAAACTGAATCGAACTCACTCTCACTACACGGGAACGGATACTAGCGCTTCCTCTAGATAAGCCCCGCCCCCACCACCACTTCGCACTCGGATTGGCTATCAGAGGTTTATAGTCGCGTTATAAAATATTTTAAGTTATTTTCTCACTCAGTTTAACGTCGTAAATCGCCACGATTGGCTTATCATATAATCATATATGGCCCCTTTGGGATAAATATTTAAATTTCAAATCACACACCTAATTATTATCTTTGGGTAAATGTTATTTCTTAGTAAAATGCAGTTTAGCATTCACAGTTCTGTTCTGTTGATGCTGCAGGAAGAAACAATGATATAATAATCAAAAATTTTCAAAAATATCAAGTCAAGTCGGATTTTATTGTCATTTCAACCATATACAGTTCACACAGTACACAGTAAAATAAAACAACGTTCCTCCAGGACCTTGGTGCTACATGAAACACAGGACCACAAACACTTCACAACTAACAACATAAAGTGGATTGTGTGCAAAGATGTGCAAACATTGAAGGACAGTGCAAAGACAGTGCAAAGACAGTGCAAAGACAGACAGGTACAAACAAAGACAGTGCAACAGTGACCAGTGCAGTTATGGGACGACCAGGTGTGAGGTAGCAGGATGTGCAAAAAAATACAATACTGTGAATTTTAAACACAGTGACACAGGGAGCAGGAAGAATGTAGCAGCAAAGTTCAGTATGGGTAATAAATATAAGTTAAGGTCTAATTAAGTGTGTGTGTGTGCTGACAGTCCCTGAGTGTTTAAGAGTCTTGTTGCCTGGGGGATGAAACTATTGCACATTCTAGTAGTGAAGGCCCGAATGCTTCGGTACCTTCTTCCAGACGCAGGAGGGTGAACAGTTTGTGTAAGGGGTGTGTTGGGTCATCCACAATGCTGGTGGCTTTGCGGATGCAGCGTGTGGTGTAAATGTCCATGATGGAGAGGAGAGAGACCCCGATGATCTTTTCAGCTGACCTCACTATCCGCTGCAGGGCCTTGCGCTCCATGATGGTGCAAATATCTGCATAAACAACAGTTTAAGATGTAAACAAAGTTTTACAGAACAGGTGGATGTGAAACGCCCCATTGCAGCAAAATGTACAGAGTCATAAGTGTTAGCAGTGGTGATGATCCGAAATGTCCCAAATGTCCCAAGGGTCAATGTTTTGTATTTGTGTGCTGCTGATTGTGTGGTTTGAATTTCACAACTCATAATTATTTTTTAAACAATAATTTTTCAATCTCTATTTAACCCTTAGTATTAAACAGGCCGTTTTTTGTACCATGCCTTTAAAACTGATATATGTTAATGACCTCTGTTCTGATTGGGTGCCTCTTATTGTACCTCATACCAAAAATAGTTTGGGCTGAAACAGTCCTTATAAATGTTATAAGCACATATGTGCATAATGGATGGGTCTACATTGATTTGTGCAAATGAACTGGTTTTGTGACATCATAAATGTAGTTTCCATATAAGCACTGCATGGACTGAAAAGTGAATGGTCTCACCCATTAAACTATACACCACATTTAAAAAATCTCAGGAATTAAATTGGACTGTCTTCACATAAATACATGTTTGCTTTTTCACACAGGAACAAATCTTTCACCTGAGTGCTTCATTTCCTCTCCACTTATGAGCACGGAGAACATTAACCCTAACATACTGTGGCATGTCATAAACAATCTTGACTCACTGTGCCACAGCAAAGTGAACTTTATTATGGAATGGCTGATTATGGAGCAGCATGGCCATAAAAATGCCCATTATACAGCAGCCAGGGTGAAGAGACAATTGCTTCCTTTGCTCTGGGATGATGTGCACCATCTTTAATATCAAGCACTGATAAACACTATTATTATTATCATTATTATCATTATTATTGTAAATATACTGTACAGCTTCATAATGCTGCTGATCTTAAATTAATTAAGATTAATGTATTAATTAATTATTTTAAATATTAGTAATGTTATAATAATAATCATCATCATCATCATAATATATTTATATACCACAGTATTTAAAGCAATAAAAAAAATCGAACTCAGTGACCTCATGGTTTATTTTGTAAATATCTTGTAAAAGTGTCTCCCAGCGCTGCTGGCCCTATCGTCATGGACACCCAAGGCTCACTGATGCATGTGGGGAGTGATGGCTAGCTCGTCCGGATGGATCCCACAGAACTATGGTATTATGGTGTAAAAAGTGATGCTGACGCTGATAGAAAGGGGTCAGAAAACACAGTGCACCACGGTCAGAGCTGTTTCAGCAGCAGGAGGGACACACTCAGTATTAGGACAGTGGTGTTAATGTTATGGCTGATCGGTGTATAACAACGTTGTTACTTTAGGAGCCACATAACGCGCCCAATCACAGAGCTGGGTACTTGGTGTAGAGCCAATGGCGCGTGGACATGGAAGTACGGCCGGCGTGTTCGAGGCGGAGCTACTGACAGCTCCAATCCTAACACTGACGACTCACCGGCGACAGGGCGTAAGACGAAAAGGCGGTGTTCTGAGGCAGGACTACACTGCGACGACCCAATCCCGGTGCGGACGTCTCGGCTTTCAGCCAATTGCGACGGCACCCAAGCGACCGAGCGTCTTGCGGGCGGGCTCACACGGTAGCGGTCCAATCAGGAGACTCGTCGCCGTGGGCGGGAGTAGAAAGGGGAGCGTTTAATGTTCGGCGCCGCAGCCGCGGACTCAAGAAAAAAAAAATCCCTATCGTCGAAATGGCGGAGACGACCGACAGGATGGAGGTGAGCTGAAGTCCCATCACAAAGACGATGCGCTCCGCATAGGCGTCGAACGGGCGCGAGTGCGCTTAAAAGCCGCCGTTCGGCGCGGATGTTTACGCGGCGGCGTCGCTCACGCTTCGCTCGCTGCGCAGTGACCTGGCTGCGCATGAAGTGCGCGGTGTCGGAGCATCCATTTTAGCCGCGTCCCGCTCCCCCCATTCATTTCGCCGAACACGTGTCCGCTCAGGCGTTCGTGCGGCGTTTTGGTCGCACAGTTTCGGCGTTTGCTACGCGTTTAAACCGTCGGCGTGACTTTTGTAGCGGTGTGGTTTCTCGCTGAATCACACCGGCCCGTTGGCTAGCTAGCATGCTAACAGAGGATAATAGAGACCGCATGGGAACTGGCTAGCACGTTAGCTAAGCATGCTACCACCTCACTGTGGCTATTTTCCCCTAATTCATGGTCATTTTGCTTGCTCTAGTTGAGCTTGCTGGATTAACAGGCGCGTTAACGCGAACATGAACAGCGGGGATGTTAAATATGGCTTTAGGGAATCCGATTATAGTTCTCTAGTACCGTTACATGCTATAGTGTCCTGTCCTCTCCACGCCGCAGCGTATACTACAACCCTCCAGGCTGGAGTCCGTTAAGCTGATGGCTTATATCTGAGCAGTGGCTGTTTTTTAGGCTCAGTGACGCTGTAGGAACGTATGGTGGTGAGCTTTTTTGAAGTAGGCCTCACTTTTTTTGCCACACCACGTGTGCCGGCTCGGTAAGCCTTTGTCCATATTTTGCACCTGCCTCCTTAGTGGCTTTTTTGTCCTAGCGGGAGGCCCTTGAACTCCACAGCCCACATGAAGAGGATTGCCTCCAAAGTTTCTGCCTAATTCAATTGTTTAGGTGTAAATAGTGTTTAGGGCTGATGAGAGCTTCCATTGTAGTGATGGTGACTGGAACACTGATGTCCACATCTTTCTTTCTTTCTCTCTCTCTCTCTTTCTCTCTCTCTCTCTCTCTCTCTCTCTCTCTCTCTCTCTCTCTCTTCCCCCCCCCCTCCTCTTTCTGACTCTCTATCTATCTCTATACATATTTTTATTTATATATATATGCAGAACTGTGTATCTTGCAGCATATTAACTTTTTTTTTAATATATCATTTTTTAGGTGTCCCAGGGAGAAAGCTCCGAAAAGCCTGCAGCAGAGGACATGACGTCCAAAGACTACTACTTCGATTCCTATGCTCATTTCGGCATCCACGAGGTTTGCTCCTCTTGTGACCTTACCCGTATATTCAGCCCAGTTCAGAATTTCTTGGTCCAGACTCCTGAACCATTCTGGAATGTTCCTTCATACTTATATTTGTCTTATTTCAGGAGATGCTTAAAGACGAGGTGCGCACGCTCACGTACAGAAACTCCATGTTCCACAACAAGCATTTGTTCAAGGACAAGGTTGTGTTGGATGTGGGCAGTGGAACCGGCATCCTGTGCATGTTTGCGGCCAAGGCTGGTGCCAAGAAAGTTATTGGAGTGAGTAGAAGTCATACATACAAATGAATGTTTATAGGCTTGTCTCAGGTTTAGCCACTCTCTGTTCTGAGAAGTTTAACAGTAAAGGCTTCATCTAGAACCACTTTGTCTTGTTGCTGTTTGTTGACCACGTTAACTGTACATGTCCGCTGAGATGCTTGCACTGGAACATAACTGTACAAACTTGTACTCTGCCTCTTGAACAGCACGGTTCTGAGTGATCCTGTAAAGTCTCAGCTTCTGATCACTGAGTGTAATCTTTCTGTTATGGGAGGAACATTTCTGGAAGATACAATTAAGGAGTTGCTTACCATAATGCTGTGTGTTCCTAGATTGAGTGCAGTAGCATATCGGACTATGCTGTGAAGATCGTGAAGGCCAACAAGCTGGATCACAGTAAGAGGCTCCTGAAATTTTCTAGCTTAAATGTATCAGTTGTGCACCAACGTAAAGTTTGCAAGAACAAGAAGCTTGGAATTTTTCAGGGAAAATAAATTTGGTTTTGGGGGCTCCAGAGTTGTTAGTCTTTAGGTATTGGTCATATCATTTGGTGGATGCTATAGCCTGCTGTGGCCTGAATCAAGAGATCATAATTGACTTTTGTGGGATGTACCCCCCCACCTACCCAAAACCACCAGCTTGAAGTTTAAAAAGTGTTCTGCTGTCCAATGACATTGTGTTGGTGGCAGTTTGAAAACTTCATCCTTCCATGTTGATGGTATCCTGTGAAACCTAAACTAGTTGGTAAAATTGGAAGCTACTCAAGTTGGCCAAAAACCAGGATGACCGTTTTATTTTTGTCTTGTTGAGAACCTTATTTGTCGTAATTTGTAGGTTTAACTAGTAACTCTTTCATGTTGTACAGTCTTTAATGCGTTCTCTCTTCTCCAGTTGTGACCATTATCAAGGGCAAGGTGGAGGAGGTGGAGCTTCCAGTGGAGCATGTAGACATCATTATCTCTGAATGGATGGGCTACTGTCTCTTCTACGAGTCCATGCTTAACACAGTCATCTATGCCAGGGACAAGTGGCTGGTAAGTGTGCACGATTTCATGATTTGTAGAAGTAAACCAGTTGGTGCATACATTGTTACAGAAGCTAAATTAGATCCTGGCTAATAACGTTTTAAATACTTTTTACAGAAACCTGATGGGCTCATCTTCCCTGATAGAGCTACTCTTTACATCACTGCTATTGAGGATCGGCAATACAAGGATTACAAAATCCACTGTGAGTTCGGTCAAATATTGCCAGACGTTATATTATGCTGCTGTTTTGTTTCCGCATGACCAATAACTTGTTGTTTCCTCCAGGGTGGGAGAATGTCTATGGGTTTGACATGTCCTGCATTAAGGAGGTGGCCATTAAGGAACCACTGGTAGATGTTGTTGATCCCAAACAGCTCGTCAGCAGCGCCTGCCTCATTAAGGTATTTAGTCAGCGTAAGGGTGTATTTTCAGTACAGGATGAAAGTTTGAAACTGCATAGGAATATTAAGTTGACCATTGACACTGTCCACTGTGAACTTGACCTTTGGGTGCATTTAATATGCTAAAATTGGGGTTGTGATATGGCACGTGTTAAAGGTTAGTTTTGATTACTTTCATTCATCTGAACCAAACCTGATGCACAGTTTACACAATATTTAAGATTATTTAGATCTTTACCGCAGTTTATAGTTGTATTTGACTTCGATATCTGCAGTATTGCACTTTAAGTTTGTGGATGGAATGTATTCCTGTGTGGTGTTAAATCCTTTTATCAGATTACCTGAAAGAATATGGTGAGTGCGTAAAACTTCCCAAATACAGTTCTGCTGAGCAGGTGTTGGGCACATTTTTGGTAGTTCTGCTCCTCAGACAAACTCACTTAGCCTGGCAATTAATAGAGGAACCAAGTGTGTTTTGAGCAGGGAAATTGCCAAACTTTGCTTGACACCAGCCCCCCATGACCAGATTTGGGCACCCCTGTATTAGATGATTTGGCCCAAATGGTTGTGGCTATGGGTACTGTGTCCAAGGCAACAGGGTTTTATTCTTTTATACTTAACACAATCTTTTGTCTCTGTCAGGAAGTGGATATCTACACAGTGAAGATCGAGGACCTGTCCTTCACCTCCCCCTTCTGCCTGCAGGTGAAGAGAAACGATTACATCCATGCCCTGGTTACCTATTTCAACATTGAGTTCACACGCTGCCACAAAAGGACCGGCTTCTCCACCAGTAAGTTTTTTTATGAATGAGATGATTCCCTTGAATTTTGTGGATTATACATTCATTTGCAATTTGTTGGGCTATGTTGTGCAGTAAATGAGCACCAGTCTTGATCTGTGTCTTGCCCCTTGTGCGCTACAGCTGAATGGTGTTAAAAAATCTCTTCATCCTGCTGGTTTCCGATCCTATTCCTGCAGGCTTTGCATTGCAGATTTTCCTTAGTTCAACACACAGACTCCGTTAGCTCCTTAAAACTCTTCAGTGGTGTGATTGTGTAGGAAAGCACTTCCTTCATATGTAAATTCCATACTCCATATAAAGTCCTATGCTTGTGACCCAGCCTTCAATGGAGCAATGTTGACTTGCCTTAGTTGTGTTCTTAGAATTGTCGGTTAAGTCCCAGTGCCATGACATTTATTGATTTTTACCGCTGTTCCTTTTCTTCTTCCCAGGTCCAGAGTCTCCATACACCCACTGGAAGCAAACCGTGTTTTATCTTGACGACTATCTGACCGTAAAGACCGGAGAGGAGATCTTCGGCACCATCAGCATGAAACCCAACGTCAAGAATAACGTAAGTTTTCCACTTTTTTTTCCACTTTCAAGTTCTTTTCAGCAGTTGTTTATTTAATTTCTAGGGCAGTGGTTCTTAATTCAGTCCCCACACATGCTCAAGATTTTCGAAATGTCCTGCAACACCGGGATTGAGCAGAAATGTGGGTGGACTAATTTGAGAGCCATTGATCCTAGTGAACAGAACTGTGCAGTGAATAACGATTTTTCTTTGTTCTGACTTCGCAGAGAGACCTGGACTTCACTGTAGATATTGACTTTAAGGGTCAGCTCTGTGAGATGTCGAAGACCTCAGAGTACAGGATGCGCTAGGTCCCCTCTAGTATTAGTCTGTGTGTACGTGGGGGTGTGTGTGTCTGGGGCAACTCTTGAGGGAGATCAGTGCATGTTGCAAGTGTGGCCTTTCTTTTTAGAGAACTGGTCTTATTCCCTATGGAAAATATCAGATGGAGTATTCAGCTTTTATATGGACATTAAGTTTTGTATGACATTTGCACTGGGTTTAGTTTTTTCCCTTTTAAACTTGTGCATCAGTCTCTCACAACAATTCTTTTTACCTTACCATAATTCCTTGGTCACTCAACCTTGACCTCGTTTTCTGCCCAATGTGAACCGATCAGGCACCTCTTTTAAGACCTGCGCGCACACAAACATGCACTGCCTCCCTCATGTCTGTATATAGTATTCATGTTTGATCACCTTGATTAGTTGTGCAGTCATGAATCCTGTTACAGCAACGCAGCCCTGTCCCAGAGGGGATTTTTTTTTTTTTTTTTATAAATAGTTTATATTCCGAAGAAGAGCCTCCTGTGACAGTTTCATTGCCCTTCCATCAGCCAGTCAGCATGTATGTGTTAGTCATTGGGGGGGGGGGGAGCAAATGCAAGTCCGTCATCTGTGTAATTTTGAAATTCCATTCGATTAATCCGCAGTCCCGTCTTCAGTGTAATAAAAGAAAAGTTAAGATTTCAGGCTGTAATTCCATGCTCTCTGTTCCTTTTCCACCCCGTTCAGTCTGTGCAGTGTACTGAAGCGGTTTGCTTGTATTCTCAGTAGAGGGCGCTATAGTACCATGTTCTTTTTGTCAGGTCATTCTGGTTTTAAAACTTTGCTTCTTGGAAGAGATGTGGGAAGGTGGAGGGGGGAGGGGGAGCAGTAGCAGCTGGGTGGAAGATGCATCATTTACCTTTACACAGTCCTGAGTATTGTTAAACTTTCACTGTTGCAAACTAAATTTCCAACCCGCTTAAGTAGCTGGTCTGGCCCATGGTTGTGTTCGGTCCTCCATTTGTGCTAGCACTTAAACACATGGGCTTAGTTTGTTTGTCTGGAGGCACTTGCCCCTTAACATCAGTGGTTCTCAAACTGGTTCTTGGGGACCACTGGACAGTCCATATTTGCTCTGTCCCATAGAATGATTAAGCGAAAATGTCGACCATCTCGGGATCTGAGGTCTTGCGACCCGTTTTAAGGTTGGTTTTCCATGCGGATTAAGTCTATCCTTGGGCTTCATAATGTTGCTCTTTTTGATGCGTAGTCTGTCTGTGGGAACCAGTACTTAATTGCCCTGCAGGCACTGATGAAGCTTGATGGTCTAAGCCTGGGCTTAAGGGGTGTCTGAACCTCTTTAGTGTCATGGTGGGCATCAGCATTCTTGTCTTTTGGTGCAAGTCAGGTTAGGTTGTGTTCACTATTCTGGGCTACATCTGGGTAGGAGTATGTCTAATAGGATGTATATGAAATTTTTTTTTTTTTTGCTTTTTTTAAATAAAAGAATAAAGTTGGGGGGAAACGACATTTGTGCGTCATTATTTCATGCGTTAATAATAAACATGATCCAACATTTTTTCTTTCTTAAAATCGCACAACACTTTGTATACATCCCCTGGTAAAAATGATGACCTCACTCTTAAGTGGCAGTGGTGTCTTAGTAGTGCGAATGTTGCCTTTGTGAACTGAAGGTCCTGAAGTCCTGGCCTGGGCACCACTGAGGTTCTCTTGAGCAAGGTACTGTCCTGCTACACTGCTTTCCAGGTGTTGGTAGCTGCCCACTGCTCTGTTTTGTTGTGGTGCTTGAGTGTGTTCACAATGACAAATAGTCACTTTCCATTTTTTTTCCCTTCACCAATTATTGTTTTATTCGAATGGCACCAGTCAAAAGTTTGATTCCTTTCAGTTTGTCTAGTCTAACTGCTCATTTAGCTCTGCAAGCATATTGTTTTTTTCCTGTTTTGGTTCAGAAAGACAAATTAAAAGGCGATTTCTTAATTTTTCCTTTCACATTGAGCGAGTCCATGTTTCCTCTACTTGATCAGGACAATTGGCGTTCTTTAAAATGCAGTTTCGGTACGTTTCATGGAGCCAGCATAATCAGCTAGCTTGAAACTAGACGATGGCACATACTCGGTAACACCAAAGAAGACTAAGTGGTTAGGATTTTGCCCTTGTGAACCGAAGGTCACTGGTTAAATGCAGAGGTCCCATTTCATTGTGCCCTGTTTTACCGAGTGAGTCCACAATGAAAAGTCATGTCACTTAATAGTCAACGTTAAAAGAGCGAGAGAACAGACAGGGGACATATCGGGTAAAATCTAAACGAAGTGGGACGCAAAGTGCAGATGCTTCCATACCGTGGTACCTAACATGCTCTGTGGCAGATTCAGAAATGCTGAGCAGGCTCAGTGGATTAAGGTGGAAAGAAGAGAAGATCTATGTGACCGTGGGGTGTTATTAGGGCATGAATTGCAGGAGTGATGCATTAGTGTGAAACGTAAGAGCCGTGTTCTTCAGGTCACTGAGCATGTCAATGCAGGATGATAAGACCGTCAGCAAGGACAGACCGTACACAACTGCATAGAGAGGATGGTGTAGTACTGCCGCAGTCTGTAAGTCCCTCATCACAACGATAAATGACTGCGGGGTCAGTGGTGACACTAGTCTACAGCAGATGTGGAAGAATAGTGATGACCTTTATCTTTGGAAGAAATACTGCCATCCTGTTGAGAGTGGCAGTGGAGGCCTAGTGGTTAGGACGTTGCCTTTGGGACCTAAAGGTCACAGGTTCAAGTCCCGGCCCGGGTCCCTTTAGCAAGGTACCGTCCCACTATACTGCTCTTGCCGTCGATAGCTGCCCGCTGCTGTACATGTGATGGATTAAATGCAGAGGTCACATTTCATTGTGGTGCTTGAGTGTGTTCACAATGACAGTTACTGTCACTTCCAGGATGACAAGCGCAGGCCATGGTACGAGGGCTCACTGAATAGTTTGACATGTAGAATCTTGGCTAAAATGTGCTGATGGTTTATACAAACCATATTTCCAGAAAAGCTGATTCAGAAAAGGAACATTTTCAAAATGCAACAAAAACAAAAATCTATATGTTGATTCACGTAAACGTTTATTTAACCGAACCAAGTACAAAGATGTTTAGTAGCTTTACTGACCAACTTAACTGTATTTTGTAAATACACCAAAATGTAGAATTTGATGGCTGCAGTGCACTCGTGTACGTGAAGGTACCAAAGGCTCTGAGACATATATTAGGATTTTAGAGAGACATATGTTGGCATCAAGGCGATGTTTCCTAGCAGAATGTCTATGCTTATTTCAGCAAGACAATGCCAGATCACATCCTGCACAGGCTACAACACTGTGGCTTCATAGACACAGCGTACATTGCTTGACTGACCTGCTGTCAGTCCAGATCTGTCTCCTACTGTAAATGTATGGCACATCATTAAGAGTAGAATCAGACAGCAGCCACCACAGACTGCTGAACAGCAAAAATTGATACATTTTAAAATTGCAAAACTACTACAATTAGTCTCCTCAAAGCAAGTAAAATGTGTTATTAAACGGATAGATGACCTAACACTGGTAAATATGCCTCTGTTTCAACTTTTGTGTAGTGTGTTGCCCCCACATGTCCCCGTACGGGCCATAAGTGTTGTGGGCAGTGGTGGCCTAGTGGTTAGGACACTGCCTTTGAGACCTGAAGGTCTCAGGTTCGAGTCCCGGCCCAGG
>JBBPDA010000030.1:6313536-6336098 GCA_037974385.1 Arnoldichthys spilopterus
TGTGTGTGTGTGTGTGTGTGTGTGTGTGTGTGTGTGTGTGTGTGTGTGTGTGTGTGTGTGTGTGTGTGTGAATAGTATATAGTGTATAAGTACCTTTCTACTCTTTATTTTTCAGATGGTGCTTGCTCACCTGCCCACAGTGTTCACAGACATACTGTCCTTAAGCCTGGATTTCTTCAAGAAAAAGCTATTGGACTGGATTTGCAACATGGGAGGATGGGTAAGAAAGAGCTACAAATGCATAAAACCCCCTAAAAGTCCACACGAGGCAGATATAAAGTCATATGAAATCATGGGACAATTCTGTCAAGATTTTTGGGCCAAAGACCCCACATTTTTGTGAATCTTCAGTTTGAAAGCATAGAGTGCAGGGGCAGTGGTGGTGTAATGGTTAGGATGTTGCCCCTGTGATCGGAAGGTCACCAGATCAAATCCCATCAGCTGCCCACCGCTCCTACATGGATGGGTTAAATGCAGAGGTCACGTTTGGTTGTGGTGCAGGATTTAGTTTTTGCCTCACTACTCTATGCTGGTTGGATACACAGGCCTGCAAAAACACACTATTAACTGCACTAGGTCCATCCATCCATTTTCTAAACTGCTTCGTCTGTTTTCCGGGGAACTGGAGCCAATCCCAGCTGAATGCAGGCCTAAGGCGGGGTTCACCCAGGACAGGAGGCTCAACCCATAGCAGGCCAACACATAGACAGACAGTCATTCATACACACACTCACACACACACACACACACACACCTACGGGCAATTTAGAGCATCCAATCAACCTACTGCAGCCTTTGGACAGTGGGAGGAAACCGGAGAACCCGGAGGAAACGCCCCCGTGGCCGACCCTGGGATCGAACCCAGGACCTTCTCGCTGTGAGGCGACACCGCTAACCACTGCACCACCCCCTGCACTAGGTCCCTTTCGTTAAAAATGATTGGTGAATTACATGCAGTTTCACTACATAAGTGGCTTCCGATTCAGTGGCCTGATCTGTATTGTTGGTGGTCAGACCTTAACCTAAGCATTCACATTACTCTAGCTGATCTCTGCCAGACCTGCTGTTAAACACAGATGTTTGTGTTTCTTTGGCAAACGTTTCTTCACTGTTAAATACCCGTGTAATAGGGAAAGATCTGCATCAGTGCAGGACAAGAAAATGTGTGTTTTACTGGTGTCATGGTGGCTGGCAGGCAGATTTTTTTTGAGGTGAAAGTGAGACATTATTTGTGAACACACCACTGCACAGGCACTGGGCACCCCCAACAAAATGTGACCCCAGCATTTAACCCATCTGTGTAGGAGCAGTGGGCAGCTGACTTGAGCAGCAGTACTGGGGGACGGTGCCTTGCTCACAGGTACCTCAGTCTGGGATTTGAACCGACGACCTTCAGGTCATAGGGGCGACTCCCTAACCGTTACCACCTCCCCCATTATCTTCAAAGGTGCATCATCTTTTCTCCAAGGTGTGGAGAAGGAAGGCAGCCTTTAGCAGCTGAGCACTGCCATTGGTATGTTCTGCTAAAAAGGCTCAATTCGATTTTTTCATAAGTAAAACAAAGTATTTTTTTATTACTTGTACTGCTTTCAGTAATATAACCTGCAGGTGATTTGGTAAGAGGGGATCATGATTGGGTATAAAAGTAGCATCCGAGCTGGATTGTGGCTCACCACTTTGTGCCGGTCAGTTAATCGGTCGGTCTGTCCGTTCACAAAGAACCTTTCTAGCCATTTAGATCCGGCAGCCACATCAAAGTGCATCGGTACATCAGAGTTTTGTCTAAATCTTAATCCTTAATCATAATCTGTTTTCCCCCTCTACTTACAGATCAACAGTATTTCAGCAGTGACCCGATTCTCCATAGAGCGATTTTCTGCGTCCTCCTTCTGCAGCATCTCTCCTTCTGCGCGACTCGTCCTGGTGTTCGCTACTGGAGCTCTGCTGGGTGGGATCATTGTGTGGAGAATCAACAGAGTCCAGTAAAGCAGAAAGAAAGCAAGTGGGAGAGCGAGGAGAAAAAAGCAAGAGGGGAAGCCGGGCAGAGGGCAGAGGAAAGGAATGTGATTTCGGGCAGAGAGCAGCGGAGACGATCGGGTAGTTTTAAACCCCATCAAACTACACGATCGTCTCCGCGGCTCTCTAAAGAAAAACGGTAGGGCTAAGACTTTTTATTTTTAAGGTTTAAGGTTTGCAGACACAGTGCACATGTATAAACAGTTCCCTTAATGCACCAGTTTAGCCAGTTTGGCTCATTTTCATCTGCAGACCCTCAGTAAAAAAACGACCCCATTTCTGGAACAGTTGGAATATTTTGGAAAAAGAAAAACTCTGGGAATTTTCTCCTCTCAGATGGACCAAAACATCTCAGTGGAAGCGTGTGCTGTGGTCAGTCCACATTTCAGCTTGTTTTTGGAAAAAAAACCGACTCATATAGACAAAATGAACCATCCAGACTGTTCTCAGTGACCGGCGCCAAAGCCAGCATCTGTGATGTGCCCACTGGACTGAGGATGTGTGTTTGTGCTTCACTGGTCTCCCAAAAGCCCAGATCGGTCTCCTATTAAGTGTATGTAGCGTCACGAAGAGGAGACTCGGACAGCGGCAACCGAAGTTTTGACGTCAGTTTTCAAGTGGAATTTTTTTGCACATTTTTGCTTGATACAAAGGTTCATTTCCTCATAAAAAAATAAATAAAATTCCAACAAAACACACAGAAGTTGATCAGTGAAAACACTGCAGATCTTTTCTTTGTGTCTTTGTCAGTTACAAAAATATTTTTAGAAAATTTAATAAATGAGGATTTTTGTTTTTACCACATTTCACAAAATGTCCCAAGTTTTCCAGAAACGGGGTTTGTAATACAACGGTCTGAGTGCTCGTCCTTTCAGGAGGTTGCAAGGAGGTGCCACAGATCTATCTATGGCCAGGAGTCCAAAAGTGCACAATTGGCTTTCCCTAGAATGGTCCTCCCTCTCCCACATCACTCAATGCAGTGCTAGTCAGCATGAGCATCTGAATCAGAAGTTCAGAAAAGCTTTGTAGTGGCATTGGAGCATCATGTGACTAGGAGGAAGCACATTTGGGCAACCTCCACATGTGAAGAAGCCCTTGTGGAGGTTGGCCCTCCCTCTGCTGGAGGTACTGTATGACTGGGGGAGCCATAGCTAGTGGGTGGAAGTGGACGTAGCTAGACTGGGCAGACCATCATGGGGCAAAAAGCATGATTACAAGCGTGAAAGTGACTATTTGTCATTGTGAACACACTCAAGCACAACGAAATGTGACCTCTGCATTTAACCCATCACACGTGCACATGTGGAGCAGCGGGCAGCTACCAACAGGGCCCGGGGAGCAGTTTAGTGGGACGGTACCTTACTCAAGGGAACCTCAGTGGCCACCAGGCTGGGACTTAACCCTGTGACCTTCAGGTCCCAAGAGCAATGTCCTAACCACTAGACCTCCGCTGCCCACAATATTATTAAAGTTTTACATTTCTATACTATTACTATTTGTAATTTTTACTGTAAAATACAGTTGTTAGTACTTTGTTAAGAATATATTTTTAAATTCATGTCAAAGGTGAAAATAATATGATTGTGAAGCTGTGATTTAGGACCTTTCGGTGAAGAACCTGATGATGGGCGTTAAGAATGATGGACTGAAAAGCAATGTCATAAGGAACAGTACTGTAATATTTTCTTACACCTTTGTTACAGACCACTCTAACTCCAGTTTCCTCTTGTAAGCTTTCGGGCAGAAAGCAGGTGCAACATCTACCTCATCTATAAACGGAGAGCATGACTTTATGGTAGCAGATGCTTTCATTTTAGCTTGATTTATGTTATTCCACCCCAACCAAGCTTATGCTTGCATTCCTGATGCCCTTGCTGTCCCAGCCAAGAGGAGGAGAGTAATTTGACTTCACTGAAGTACTGCGAGTGGTTTGTGGTGGTAAAGTAGCCTCAGATCAAATTTAAATTAGCTTTTAGATTTTATAAACGTTATACATTTGTATCTCCTTGCACATTTTAATATGAAACTGATCGAGCACAAGCAGGCACATTTTTGTCTTGTCATGCTTATATACCTTAAGTCCAGCTCCTGGAACTTTGATGTTGAGATGCTTCTGAAGACCTTGTTTAGCTGCATTGCTTGCGCTAGGACCAGGGCTGTTGAACTAGTACGAGAACTTTTTTCCATTCTGTATTTTATTGAGTTTTGTACAACACCGTTTGATACAAGTTTTTTTCGTACTTAAAGAACCGCAATAAAAGTCCTTTTTCTACTAAATGAAGAGATCACTGATGGCTTACGAAATGTCTCTAACTTGAGTGCTTACTTTGGGAATTAATGTGGGGAAGGATTAACGGTGATGCTTGAACATTTGTAATTCTAGGATTTTCTACATTTCCTCATAAATACGACGTAAAACCTTCGTTAAATTTCCACATACATTTTAAAAGTGGATAAATGAGACAAAAATTATACTTTGACATTTATTTATTTAGAAAAATCATCCAATATTACCCAAAAGTAAGTGAACCTTTGTTTTCAGCATCTGCTGTGGCCTTGATGTGCAGCAACAACTGGAGCTAAACATTCCTGGTAACTGTTGATTGGTCCTGTACATTGACTTGGAGGAATTTTAGCCCATTCCTTTAAACAAAACAACTCTGGGATGTTGGTGTGTTTGCTCACTTCAGGTCCTTCAACATCATTTTTCAACTTTCCTCATCTTTAACCAATCGTGGATAGTTCGGCTTGTGCTCTTAGGGCTGTTGTCTTGTTACATGACCCACTTTCTCTTTAGATTCAGTTCACAGACAGATGTCTTGATGTTTTTCTTTACATTTCTTGCAGCAGAACTACATCTATTAAACGATTACCATGTTTCACAAATGGGAGAACGATCTTTTGCTCAGTTGCAGTTCCCTCCTCCAAATAGAACACTTCTCATTTAAACAAAAAAAGCTTTCTTTGTTTCATCTGTGTACAAAACATTTTTCTCACGCCTGATGGTCACCTCACTAATAAAAAAACACGACTTTTAATTTCACCCTCAAATTAAACATCTTATGCTGGAGGTTCACATACTTTTGCCACTGTAATCTGTAATTCTGGATTATTTTTCTTAATGAATACATGTGCAAGAACAAGATTTCTGTCTCAATTAATTCTATTTTATTACATTTGTTTCATGTCATTCATGCAAAAATATCGAAAATTCTAAAGGTTTCACAAATTTACAAGCACCACCTTAGCATAGGGGCAATCCAGCCTAAAGCTACCATTTGCTTGTCGTGTAATGTTGTATCCTGTACCATTACACTGCAGCCCAGAATTCTGTAATTGAATAAGTAATAAAGTATCAAAGGTAAAAATAATGTGTGTACAGTAGTTATATAAATATCTCTGCAGCCACGCAAATCTGTAACAAAACGTCGGTAAACATTCAAGTAGAAAATAATTCGATTTCTATTTGAAGTCTTTCTCTAACACAGACACAGAGCTGCAGTATTTTTCAGCCACTGACAGTGGGTAAAACAGAAAAAGGTCAAACCAAAAAATTAAATTCTAGCTCATAAGGCCACATGACACAGCCTGTTATAACAATTGTCTTAAACCAGTTCAGATGTCATGACACTTTCTATGGTGACACTGACTAAAGCAGCTTCAATGAACTGATGCCTTTATAGATGTTGTAGCTGTACGATTGGTGCCCTGGGGTTTTACCCATCAAACATAAAACCGCCTGACTGTAAAGTTCACTTTGAACTGACTCGACTTTATTTGGAGAAGACGATTCACCTGTAAGACGTGAAGGCAGTTGGGGTGTGCCATGCAATTGTGACACATTTTGTTGACTGGTGAGCTGGTGGAAAGGTGGGGGGTGGTAAATGAGACCAAATGACTCAACTGGGGAGGGCGTTGGCCGTTGGGGGTGGAGGTGGTGTCGCTGGCCTTCGGGGGTGGAGGTTTACGCAGTCATCCATAAATGTTGCACTGCCCATAAATTTTTGCCTCTTGTATATAAAAGGGGACGATATCAATTGGGACCCTCCACAATTTCAATGCTGAGGCTTTTATGGGTCTTAAATGTCAACCAGGGGTCTTAGACCCCTGAGACCCTCCAGTATTACTCACCCTGCGGGATCGCCTTCCAGGCTGGGTGTAAGTGAATATGGCGACGTGAACAGAACCTGTGGCTGAACTCGAGTGCCCCGTTGGAGATTTAAGTGTTTGTGAGCAACGTTTCATCGTGGAACGGTTCCTGCAATCTTCAAAGACAAAGCTTTCCTACAACATCAAGCACAGAGCAGAAACGGGGTCAACGTTTAACGCAGTTAGAAAACCGACCTGACGTGACTGACCTGCTAGCATAAAAATAAAGCTGTTGAAAATTTCCATTAAAAAAGAAAGAAAAAACAGAACACGTATTGAAAATTTTGGCATGAGCTTTTATTATTTTTATTGGTTTTTATACGCTTTTCATTTTAAATCGAGTTTCCTCTTTTTCCCCTTTTATTTTTGACCATTTCATGTTTCATGTTTGTTTTTTTTCCCCCTATTGGTAATGAAGACTTTTATCAGGTAGGTTAGCATTCACCTTCAAACATTCATACCTTTAGTAGTATAATGTTTTAAGTCTCAGTTTTTCCTCGAACTGTTAAATTATTACAGCTTATTATATATTTTTTTCTTTACATGTTTCAAAAATATAAAAGGTAAATAATAAACATTCCATTGAAATATATTTTATACAGTTCTGTTGGGTTGTTGTTTTTTTTTTTCAAATTTTTTTTTTTTATAACGACATTAAAACTGTGTCCAGCATCGGTCTTAATAGCATAAACCGTCCATTCTCTTAGTAACCATCTCCTTCTCTGTTCTCTCTCTTGTCTCTCTCAGATTAGAGGGTCCGTGAAAGGGTCGTTTGGTCAGTGCGAGGATCGGACAGAGTTAGGAACTGCGATGGCGTTCGACATTTCAGTTTTAGAGCAATGGATGTGCGGTGAGCTCTCGCAATACGAACGAGCCCAAAACGATTATTTATGACAATGGACAATGACAAATACAAGGAACCGAAGGTTAAACTTAAAGTGCAACGTCTTCATATAAACGTACGTATATAGCAATGAAGAGACGTGGAGCTGGAGTAGCAGCTATGGATGTGCGCCACATCCCACAGAGGACGACAGCCGAGCCAATCTGCTCAGTCACTACTGCAGATGTTTCCAGTTATGGACGTTATTCTAGTAATTCTTGGAATTCTGAACAGCACTGGCGATTCCTGCTACTGTGGGTCATAATCTATAAAACAAACAGGTCATAATCTCGCTTAGTTTGCCGGAAAAGACGGTTTATCCGCAGATATATCCACTTTCTTCCTGCCCAGACGAACCTGAGTGAGTGGCAGACAGAGGGTCCGGGAGAAAAAGATGGTTACCTCATTCTGACCGTTCACAAATAAGTTAAAGTCTTCTTTTCTTTTCTTTTTTTTTTAATCCCGTGCATGCAGTATATTTCAACTTCAAACGATATGATAGAAAAACACAAGAACGAGGGAGGCAAAAGAGCTTCTTTCTCAAAAATAGAGAAGGACAGGGAGCGGAGGAGAGAGGGATGAGGAGGAATGCATACAGGAAAGAGAGAAAGAGTGAAGACTGATTCTGGCTTTGTTCGAATCCTTTCTGATATGTTCTGATATTTGGGTTTCAAGTAAAAGTTATGCAAGTGTTGAGCCGTCAGTCGTCTCAGGAGGGTGTGGTCTCACTCTGAAGCAAAGCCGGACAGCTCGGTCTGACAGCCACACACACACACACACGCTAACACACGCTAACACACGCACACAAGCGCTCAATCAAAGCTTCACTCACGGACATGGCTGAACGCAAGTCGCAGTAGCGAAGAAATATTCGTCGATGCAATCTCCCAGGCACACTGGATATTCCTACCTATTGGGAATGAAGTGGTAGGTGAGAGCAGGGTGGCATCAAATTATTGCTCTGACTAAATAGAGTTGACAAAAATAACTCGGCGTGAACACAAACAGTCTGTTCTCCGTGGGACGAACGTCCTAAGAAGTGCTGCCCACGACGCCAACCCGCCGCATCACTCCGTGGGAGCGATCC
Source organism: Arnoldichthys spilopterus (assembly GCA_037974385.1). Classification (NCBI taxonomy): domain Eukaryota; kingdom Metazoa; phylum Chordata; class Actinopteri; order Characiformes; family Lepidarchidae; genus Arnoldichthys; species Arnoldichthys spilopterus. The sequence goes on from JBBPDA010000030.1 coordinate 6,321,672, forward strand.
CCGGCGCACATCTTGGTGCTCGGGTCAGCTGCAGACAAAAATCTGATGACCGTTTAGCTACGCACGTCAACGTTTCGAAAAAACATGGATCGTGTCCTCTGGTTCCTCCATCAACTTCCTGAAAGGAGTGAGAGGAAGAAAGAAAGTCGGGATGGCTGCGGTAGAATGGAAAACTAGCTAAAACATGGACGCCTGCTCAGCCGCCCCCAGCATTCCAGTCCCTGCTGACCTAGTGCTTTGGTAAGGTGCAGCCACGGCCTCTCTGGTTTCGTGTAGCCCTTTTTGGCTTGACCTAGAGGTTCTTCTGGCCTTCCTAAAGCACAGGGATGTCGTGGCCTGTGTACCGGCCCCTCGGTCGTACCACACGAACACAATCACGAGCTAACTGGCCTGAGTACGCTGCCTGTTTGAATGACGTGTCTTGCAACAGTCTTGCATAGGTACAGTAGTTACTCAACTCAGTTTTCATCCTGGGATGAAGGGCGTGGTTCTTTTAGAACCTCCACACACACACCGATCTTAGACACACATGGTCGTGTTTCTGCTCTGCGGCAGAAACTAGAGTACGGACCCAGTGACTTTTGCTCAGCTTCGTTCTTCGACCTATTGAGCCACATACGTTGAATAAGCAGTATCCGTTACACACCATCCATTCCCATCTGGGAGGATCTTGGCCTTAGACCAAGGAGCTGCTGAGGAAGACAAGAAAAGCACCTTTTTGTTTGGGCTGAATCCACCACGGTGCATTTGGGAATTTTAGAGGCCGTTCTTGCTCTGAGTGCACTGCTGTTTGTTGGAGAATTACCTCATCAGACTACAGGTACGACAGATGAAAACAACAACGCTTAGCTCATGCTACATTTCGTCCACTGTTTACGGGCTCACCAATAGCTGGAAGTGCCCAAAGCCCAACCTCCGTGACCAGTTCAAAGACCTTAAGTGATTATAAACAGCATATAAAACGTTTTTTATCTTCTTTTTAAAAAAAAAAAAAAAGTGACAGTGCAAAAAAGCAAAGCTGTTATGCACCAGCAGCTGCTACCATCCACAGTACTGCTGCTGTATGTGTTCTTCTGCTTCCCTACCTAGGAAAACCTGCACGTCCGACTGCTGAAGGAAAGCAAACAAAGAGAATGACTTGGAAAAAAACATCAATTGTGACGTATGGACCAGCAAAAGATGGAAACGCTCTCCAAACCCTCTGGCCCTCAAACACCACACCCATGAGCGTTGGGCCTCCAAAGCAGCTGCACTGAGAGCATCAAAAACAGACTGACCACAGGAGGATGTAATGACCAGAATGGTCTGAAGGTGTCAGCAGCAACAAAGAGTCAGGGAGAGCTGGAGCGATGAGGAGCAGAGAGAGTGATGAGGGGGAAACAGCAGGAACAGCAGTTAAAATGGTCATTCATCTCACTGATCAGCTGTGATTTCATTGGGGGAAGCATATCGAAAGCACAGGTCTGACTGTATCTTGCAATCGTCTGTATTTTTTCATTATTCTTTGTTGTATTTAGAAAAAAAAAAAAAATATATAGAACATATTTTTTAACACATCTGTTTTTTTCCCCCTAAATTTAGTTGCATCTAACATAAATCTGTAATGTTTCCCCATGGTTTTGCTCTTTAATAAGTACAAGCCCTCTTTTTCGGGGGGTGGGGGGGTGGGGGTGGGGGTTTCGGGGCTTGCGGAAGTCAAGTCATGCAGTTTGGTCATGCTGGTAAACAAAGTCTGAAAAATGCATTTTTCATTTTCATTCGTTTTTTTTCTTAAGTGTTTAGTTCAGAGTTCACCCGGCCTTCTCGAAAAACCCCTTTCCGTCCTATTGCAGGTTCCGCGGCCGCTGCCTTGACGCAAAAAAGGAAAAAAAAAAAAGCCACTCTTGTCCTCTTTCCCAGCTGATTTGCATTGTCCCGTCGACCCCAGTCCCCTTACACACCCGCCCTGGGCTGTGGTTCTACCCAGCGTTCCCCCTTCTGTACGAAAGAAGCAGTCAGGACTTTGGATTTTGCATTTCTCCATCCTGAGCGTTGTTGTCCTCTACTCTCTTGCCTCAGGTTTTCTTGATTTTTTTTGTTTTGTTTGTTTTTTTCATGCCATGCAGTTCGTCTACAGAGGAGAAACGCTGAGGTGTGTTCGGGGGGGCGGCGGAGGGGCGGAGAAGAAGAGGAAGAACGAGGAATAAGACTGAAACCGGCTGAAGTCCTTTCCCTGTGTAGTGCTCGCAGACATGTTGGGAGGGTCGGGGTGATGTGCTGAGCTCACCCCTCGGAAGCAGACAGGCTTTTGGAGGAGCGCTCTGCTGGAAGAAAGTGCAAGTGGAGTCCGGGATGTTCGGGACGAGAGGCTTGATGGTACATCCAGGTGGACCACCGTCATTGGATTGGGGAAACATGCCAGACGGAGAGAGAGACTCGAGTGTGGGCATCTTTCCATACACGTCGTTGCCCTAAAAATGTCAGGGTTTCTAAGCTGTACCGGCCTTAGCTTGCATTGGACCTCAGATGTGAGGGAAGCCGTTGGGTCTAGTGTCAACTTAACCTAAAAAAAAAACAAACCTGTTTCTCATTTAAAAATCATCTTCTGCCCGGTTCTCAGTCACAAGCTGTGGGCAGGTTTGCTGAGACGTGAAGGTGAGCTGTACTGATATGCATGCGGGTAGGTAGGTACAGCGGTGTAGGACTGAAACAATGATCCGGTTTGGAAGACTGCGCAAGCTCCCACATCCTCCAGGCATCGACGCGGCCCTGCTTGTGGCCGGTCCAGTCCGAGGTAGCATTTATGGGATGTTTTGCTTTTTTTTTCCACGACGTCTCACGAGCACCACACTCGTCTCCTTTTCTCACTTCTCCTCCTCTCCCCGCCGGTTCTTGGTGACTCTGGAGGTGGCCTCTGGATTTGCTATGCTGTGAGAGCGGGGAGGGGGGAGGGGCGGGGAGGGGGTCTTCTTTAAGGAGGAAAGAGGTCAGTTCAGAAACTCAGCACTGTAGGAGACGGAGAGAAAGAAAGAAAGAAAGAAAGAAAGAAAGAAAGGATAGAAAAATGGAGGAAAGAGAGATCAGAGGAAGGAAAGGAAAAAACTGAACAACAGCTACACATTACTGCAGTGGCTACAGCACTTCACATGGTATCGAGGACAACGGAAGCGACTGTGAAAGCCAAAGTGGTGGAAGCCAAAGACATTTTTTTAATAAGCATAGCACATGTTCGCTCTTCACATGGATAAAGTTGATTTCTGTAAGTTGCATCGTCCAAAATCCAGGTGAAACAACGTAAAACGAGCTAAAAACTGTCCATGAGAGAGCTCACCTTAAAGGAAAGGTTCGACAAAAAAAAAAAATCAACTGTACACAATTTTCCGTTATCAGACGCAGCCACGATGTGTTTGGAGTCCGTTTGTTTTAGTTTCGCATTAGAGCTGCGTTGCTACTGTGGCTTAGAAACATCTGAGGTCAATAGTCACCCAAATCTGTTGTGCAAATGCAGCCTCGAAACTCCTCTCACCTGGCATCCACCTTGTTACTGAGGCCCAGACTTTGTGTATGGTTTATGGCGCCAATAATAAAACGTCACTGTGTAACTGGACCCCAGGGGCAGTCGTTTTAGACAGCAGGCGCTGATGATCCCTGGCTACTCTCTGCAGGTGTGCACGTCAAGCCGCATTCGTGATTTCTGCTGTTTCTCCTCATGAAAAAAATGTTCTACTCGCATTTCTGGTCTAAAGATACGTGTGTACAACACCACGAATCATCACAAATTTACTCTGCATGACATGACGAGGAGATTCTGTGGGGGGTCAGAATTTGACCTGCTGTCCAGAACGGGTCCCCTGTGCGTTCGGGCTTCACAGTGAAATTTGGTTCAATCTTATGACCATTTGTGGTCTTAACATCACGCAAATGCACTGAGCCTTGGAAGCAGCGGCAGGTGGGCATGGAATCCAACCGGGCGTAATTGGTGTTTTGATGTGTAGGGTCCAAACAGTGGGGAGAACAGTGGGCAAGAGTTAAAAAAAAAACAAAAAAAAAACCCCAAAAACACCAAATTCCCACTGCTCGTAGTCACCCACGTGGACAAGGCTACGCAGCACTAATAAACACATGGGCGCAGCCACTGCTATAGGCTCATCTACTGGGTGACGTGTACGTGGAAAACGTTGTACATTTGTTTTCTCGCCGAACGGTTCCTTTAACATGCGCACAGAAAAAGCAGAAATGAAAAAAAAAGAAAAGCTGTAAATGTTAGAAACACTCACAGAAGCCTGTTTGATTAGCACACACACAGAAACACACATGCATAGAAATCAAAGCTTCCCACACACGTCTGTGTGGCGTACACACACACACACACACACACACACACACCAACACACACACCAACACGCGCACACTCTCCAATGACAGTTCCGGTCTTTGAAGGCCACAAGATCTGCTTGACATCCTCCTGTTTACTTTTTCATCCAAAAAAACCCCCAAAAAGAACCAACAAAAGAGCGGTCACTGATTGGCCAAATGGTTGCCATCTTGCAGGACTAGGGGCCTCTTGGACTGACCAGAAGGAAGCAAAGGCTCAGTGGAGCCCCTTGACGCCGACAACGAAAAGGGGTGCGTCCCAGAATGACCCCCTATTCCCTATGAAGTGCCCTTACTTTTTTTTTTTTTTTTGTTCCTTCAAATGTTCAGCTGATTGTCGAGCGTGCGCTCCCCACAGCATAGGGAATAGAGAAACCAGTGCGGTGTTCGAGACACAGCGGGTGGAGGAAGAATGACACACAGCGAGAAATGTGAGAACGGCAGGAAAAGAAAGAAAGAGAGAAAGAAAGAAAGATCAACACACAGTTAAATGAAAGAGTGGAAAACCCAAAAGGTTCACACAAAACACGGAAGCAGACGGTCGAGCGCGGTACATGGAGACGCGCACACACACACACACACACACACACACACAGACACAAACGCATGAAACACCAAACACGCATCCTTACACTGAGAAGCGAGCAGCTTCCTTCCTTCCTCCTTTCTTTTTCCTTTCCTTTCGTTTCTTTCTTCCCCAAACTGTCCTCCATTTCCTTGGGGGGAGGGGGAGGAGGAGGAGGAGGAGGAGGAGGGGGGGGAGAGGGGTCTCTCTTCCTCTCTGTCGACAATCCTCTTTCAACACACACTCGTTTCCCCCTCACACACACAATCTGTCCGTTTGCCTTTGACCCTTTCGTTTTGCGGCTCAGTCCCGTTTCCGCACGCGTGCGACCGTGAGGTTCTCAAATCCACACCACAGTCTGAAGTTTGGACAAAAGCTTGGTTTCGTCCTTATCCAGGACCATTGCGGCGTCATTCGGACGTTGTATAGAGATTGTAATAAAGTCAACAGAACATTCAAATAAAGCAGAAGAAAACGAATGATCTGATAATGGGGGGATGAAGACTGAAGGGTGAGAGAAGACAGGAAAATCAACAACAACAACAAAAAAAAAGTAATAAAAAAAAAAAGCACAAGGACACTGTGGGGAAACGGAAGACTTTGTTCCGGTGATGAGGACGAAAAAACCCCAAAAACAGATCGACATTCATATTTTTTTAAGTGCACATGCTGAGACAGAAGATCCATCTTTTCATTTATCATTTCCTCCCTTTCTCTCTCTCTCTCTCTCTCTCTCTCTTATTCAGAATGACATCTTTTTTTGGAAGCACTGGTAAAAACCCACAAACACAGAGAGAGAGAGATATACCTGAGTTGTGACAGGGGAGGAAGTAAGGTTGACAACAGACAGAGAGGAGTATGGGTAATGGAGGCTCATCTGCATTCCCCCTTCAAGCTGCTATACGTGTTGTTCTAAAAAACCAAAGCCAAAAGCTTCTCTGCTCAAAAACCAATGGCATCCTGGCAAGTGAAAGGCTTCGGTCTCGCCCAAAATATCCAATATCTCTCATGATAAGGTGCTGAGTATCTCAGAATTCTTTTTACTTGTTTTAGGTCATTTGTTCCTGTGAAATGATTCAGTTCCGTCAGCAATGCTGCTCGTTCCAGGAAATCATGATCCTTTAGATTTCAGGAACTAACGCAGATCATTCTGCTCATTTTAAGAAACAAAATAGGAAATTGTAATCATTTGAAAAAAAAAATGTGAATAATTTAAATTATTTGAGGCAAAAATCAGATTTTTTTTCCCACCTGTTTCAAGGAACAGTTTCGAAAATGTTGATCATTTGGTCGTTACTTAATAAACGAGGCTAAAATTTGGGCTTATTTCAAAACGTCTTTCAAGAAATTGCACTTCTTCCCTTAAAATAACACAATTTTTCGTGATAAAATGACTTAGGACAAGTAAAAACGCCTAAATGTGCAACCGGCAATATTACAACATCTGAACGAACCCACAATGAGAAACATCGCATACGTTGACGCCGATTATTTCCTTCGCCGTGATACGGGGCTCTGTGTAGCCACGGGTTACGCACATCGCTCGGTGCCAGCAGCTACACCAAGCTGGCAACCCAAACACAAGCGAACTAGACCCAGCCCTCCTCTTCCTGGCGACGGGATGAAGATGTGCTTCCTCCTGCTCTGCCCGGCCTAGCTCTACCCCTGGGAAGTGTAGCTAATATATGCATACAGAAAGTTCACAAGATGCACAAGGATGCAGCACTAAGCATTCCAGTAGTACGCGAGGCAACATGCACTGCTGAAGGCAGTAGTAACATCATCATCATCATCATCATCATCATCGCTGTCATTTACTCTCCCCTTTAGCTTTAGCTCCTAGCGGTGGCTAAGACTGTTCCCTTACTTTAGCTAGAAGAGAACATACAGTAGCTGATGGCAAAGGTCCAAACTCCACCTGAGGGTTGGAACGTTCCTTAAGCCGGGTCCGGCTAGGACAGGTAAACATTCAGGACAGGCGTCATCAGCTTATTCCACTAAAGTGACCAAAGTTTATATACAAATGTGAAATCGCATGTGCTACATCAGCGAAAACGCTCGAGGGACCAGGGGGACCACGCCCTGACGCCACCTTGGACAAAAAACGTGCGTCGGGTGAGCACGTCGCGGTAAAATGATCTCTTCCACATACTGCAGAGAGAACAGAGGCGGGTGCGGGTGGGGGTGGGGACGGACGTGGAGGCGAGGACAGCAATGGACGGTGAAGCTGGAGGTCGGGGTGGGAAAGGGGAACCACTGGGGTCGGGTGATCGTTTGGGAATGCACACGTGAAAGGAGGAGTGGAGCGTTCGGGTGCTAGATTAGTTCACAGTTACAGCTTCTTTTTGCATATATCTGATAAGCACGGGGCTTTCAGAATAGTTCTCTGTGAAAAGATGGGAAAAGAAAGAGTAAATCATGAAATGAGTACAAGACCACCGGGCACTAGCTAACAGAGAGAAAGGACATGAGACATCATGTTTACAGAGTTACAGTCACAGCCCCAACGGAACCTCATTGGGTAACAAAGCAAACCTCCCCTCCCCTCCCCCTCCCACCTCCCACTTACAATGGTCCCTGCTGCCCAGTAGCGTCTCAGCATGCAGGACTAAGCCCCGCCCCTTCAGCAGTTTAGTCAGAAACAGCAAAGAGATCGGTAACAAAACACCAATCGTTTTTTTTTGTTTTTTTTGTGTGTGTCCCTGAAAACCTCAGGCATGCATATCGTTAATATGTATGTGCATATGAATATTCATACATCCATATGTACACACGCATATGAAAATACACATACATAAACCAGTTGCTCTTATCAAAAACACGCTTCCTAAGGATCACACAGACATATTCCTTATTGCTCGCAAAGGGAGAACCATGCATTCATGAAGTACAAAGTCATTCCTTAGAAACTGTACACGTCGTTGAGACCTGACGTCGGCCTGAGTTATCATCCTCTTACGCGATGAAGGGGATTGGGGGGGTGGAGCAGAGGCCGGGAGGTGGACAAGAAACAGAGAGACGCGACACGACAGGGACGTGATTTCGCTACGTAGAACACAAGAACGTGCACCCCCCCCCACACCTCTAACCTCCCAAAGTACTTAAATCAGGACGAAACGCAAAATGATGGAACTAAAGCATCGTCGGCCACTGTCGGTCGGCTTAAACGACTCGCCGAGGCCTGAGCTGCTGTTTTCTGGGTTCTTATTGCTCGGTTCCGTCCCATTCTGGTCATCACCGCGATCGTGGGCCTTCGCTGCACCTCTGAATTAAAAGCCTAGAGGGGCCGTGTTCCAATTGCACATCGAGTGCAGCCACATGGGATGCTGCATATACGGTCGACGGCTGCTGTTTTAGGCGTACGCAGCCAATGCTCAGGGCCCTTGCCTTCCACAATAGCAGATCATAGTTCTGTCCCTTGCTGCTGCCGTTCTTCTCTGCTTATTTGCACTTGAAGGGCAACGTAACTGTTTGTTTTTGCTCTTTCTCTCGCTCTCGTTCCGCTCTCTGTTTCTTCACTTATGTCAGGGCTGAAAACAAAAGGCGAGACACAGAATGGCATGCAAACGCTTGGGCCCCGATTACATGACGCGTCTTGTTGATTTGTGAAGTCCGTCACATGCAGAGACACACGTGTGCACATTTTAATGCACAACCACTGTTCACTGGCCGCAATTAACGTACGTCTTGCGCGCTAAACTGGGCGAATACATGGAAGTTGCGCATTAAAATGTGCATGAAAGTGCCAAATTTAGGTCCTGTACAGAACTTTACACTTCAGGGGACCAGGGGATGGGGGGTGGGGTGGGAATGGGGTGTTCAAACTTTTGCACATGGTATACAGTATGCAAGGTATACAGTATGAGACAACAGTAAACATAATGTAAACCCTTTCTCTATACATATTCTACCAATGCAACGGATAAACTATGCATAAATACAAGAGTAGCAGCGTCATACAGCTCGGTTCACACGTGGACATGTGCAGCAGGGGGACATGGTGGCAGGGGGACATGGTGGCAGGGGGACATGGTGGCAGTAGGACATGGTGGCAGTAGGACATGGTGGCAGTAGGACATGGTGGCAGGGGACATGGTGGCAGGGGGACATGGTGGCAGGGGGACGACGTCGGTGGTCAGCTAGAGCACATCAAAAAAAAAAAAAAAGGCCTTTATAGTCACAAGGTGAGAAAAGCTACTGGCGTCTACGTTGTTGGGCGCAGTGTTGTCATTTCTTCACATTCTTTCAAACGCAGGAAAACAAAACCAAGGGAGGGAAAGAAAAGCTCGACAGGCCGCCGCTACGGAGAGCGCGCTTCGCTTAAGAGTGCGGACGCAGTCCTACATCCGATCACCGCAGTCACAGGTGTGCAACAGATCAATGTGATCGAAATACATCTCTCTCTCTCTCTCTCTCTCTCTCGCTCGCTCTCCCCCTCTTTCCTGGTCAATTTGCATTTTGCGCATCACGTTTTGCGTTTAGTGATCCCGTCTGCTTTTCTCCTCCTACTGACCGCTGTCAGTCCAGCATCCACTCAACGCTCCCTCCTTTATCGGAACGGGAAGGTCAGCGTCCAAGAGACGGGGCGGGTCAAAAGAAAAGGGGAGGAAGGGAGGAAGAGGGAGGGGGAGAAATAAAGAAGAGGAGAGGGAGGAGCAAACTCAAAACTTACTGCATTCACATGATCAGAATCACAGTGGGGGGGGGGGGGGGCTTAATGAGGGGATGAATAATGATGATGTTGATTAGCGGGAGGAGGAGGAGGAGGATGAGGAGATCCAGCCTGATGTTGGTACCCTAGAGACCACTGTCCGGTCCACCACAGCGGCAGGGTGGCGCGGGAGGGAGGGGTACAGCTCGGCTCCGTTCTTGATGTGTCATATCTATAAGCAGGTGACGTAGGGAGAGAAGATTGCACAGTAAGACGTTTCCTTCATGCACTAGTCTGTAAAGCGGCACGGGGGCAGGGGGCAGGGGGGAGAGGGGGGGGTCCTGAAGCAGTGCAGAAGGTCATAGGCCCTTGAAAAAGGTCGCTCCTCCTTCTTTTCCGGCTTTTTTTTCTGGGTCTTGAGTACGAGGGCCAAGTCTCGATGCGGTCTTGGAGCGAAAGAGCCGTACAGCAGATTCACATGTGTCTACCTGATTTCCAATAAGGTCCTCGCAGAAACTCCACCCGAAACCCACCCGAGTACCCCTATCTACAGTCCCCGTTGCCTGATATAAAAATAGTCAGCTTATTTCTTAATGTCCACTTCTTTTTTTACTACTTTACATTGGACGGACGTTTGTTTTTTTTCACGTTATTTTAAGCGCCCGGTGCTAGCTTCTCCATCGCGGGTCATAATAGTCTGTATTGCACAAGAAACAATTTCAGCATTTTCCATTGTCCTCAAACTGATAATATTAGTTATGATAATGATAATAACTGTGTCCACTGTAACTAAAAATGATGTTTTGAAAAGGAAAAATAACGTGTTAGTGTCCTCGTGTGTAGAGAAAGGGGGTTTAACAGACAAAAGAATGAACTTACCAGCGTGAAACACTGTTGGTCGCTAGCAGGCTAAGCTAATGCCCCCCTCAAAGATTTGTATGGGTATGTGGAGACATCCGTAAATGGGGTTTACTCACTTGATTCTTTAGTTATGCACTACTTGCTTTAACGTCACTGTGTTCTGGCATGCACTATAACTACTGAATGTTTTCTACGGCCTTTGACAGCATCATTCCAAGCTTTGCTATCAGGCGAGTTCTTTCAAGGCCTACAGTGGTGCATCAGAAGGGCTCTCTTTCTGTCCTTCGGTGAGTAAATCTACTGCATCATGGGCTATATTCTCTACAATACCAGCAAACAGGCAAGAGACGTCGTCTACTGTCGGCTCACTACGTGGGTAAATGTTCTTACCAGCTACATAACCTAGAGAACGCTCATCACTGACCAGTGACCAGTGATGGCGTTTTTATCGCGATTGAGTTTTTTAGTTTCAATAAGGCATAATTTTGGTGCATCAAAACAGCGTGTACTTCTTTACCATTGCCACTCAGACTTGCTGCCTGAAGCGTATGTATATGACAGCTCAGTTACTGAGAAAGCTAAGCTTAATCTTCAAACTGCTTTAGCACTTAATAGTCAGGAACACCATTCCCAAAACCACTTTGAGGCAAGATACTGCGAACGGCATGTTGTTTAACCAACGATTCAACCCAACCCAACCCCAACAACCCAATTTAACCCAAACCAACCCAACACAACTCTTCCAACCCAACCCAACAACCCAATTTAACCCAAACCAACCCAACACAACTCTTCCAACCCAATTCAACCCAACCCAACCCCAACAACTCAATTTAACCCAAACCAACCCAACACTTCCAGCCCAATTCAACCCAAACCAAACCAACACTTCTAGCCTAAATCAACCCAACCCTTTCAACCCAATTCAACCAAACACTAATACCCCAAATCAACCCAACCCCACAAACCCAACTTAACCTAACCTAATCTAGTCCTACTAAGCCAATGTAGAAAATATCCCTACTATGCCAGTTCACCTCTACCCAACCCAACCCTACTAACCCAAACCAAGCTGACCCACCCCACCCCACCCCACCCCAATCCAGGTCAATCAGAGCTTTTGCAGCTGTGAGACAGTGCGAGTAGTTATTATCATTATCACTGGGATAGTGCATTTGTGGAGTGTCTCTGTAGGTTTTTTTTCTAGCTGATGTCGTTTGTCTTCCCACTCTTCTTTGACGAGTTACAAAATGGAAGGGATGGGGGAGCGGCAGCGGCGGAGAGGACCAGGAGATTCGTAGGGTTCATAGGGGGAGCTGTTGATTGGAGTAACAGGGGTCAATCGCAGGGGAGCCCCCGTCATTCCCGAAATATTATTTAGGCTCCGGGACTTCTCGTAGCCAGTGGCTGGAACCATGGGTGATTTTAGGGAGGGGGTTTATGGTTTATGTTTTTTGAAGTGAGATGTACAGGTTCCGTTGTAATGGTCAGACGTGGATAATAGAAATGTCAGTAAGTGTAGGCGTGAGAGATGAGAGTGTTTTAGGTATTGTTGAGGAAGGTTTTAAAGGTCATAAAATTTCCAAAAAAAACAAAAAAAGAACCATGAAGAAAATAGCAAACAAGGGGAAAACCATTTGGAATGAAATCAAATAGTAAAAGAGATGTGTATGAAACACAAAAGGCAGACAAACAGACAAAGACAGACAGAGACACAGACAAGGACAAAACAGGAAAATGAGAATTATGAAATATGTCATCACAATTTTTCTTTTGTTTTCAAATGCCACAGCAGTATTTCAAAAAAAGAGCTCCCACTAGTGGCAGCAGCATACAGTCGTGATGGAGGTAGGGCACTTGTGGAGCAGGTGGATGAAGCACCTGATGTGTAACTCGAGAAACGGTTCGTGAGCTCAAGAGGAAAAACAGCGAGTTTAGCATCCAGGTGTTTGATCCAGTCTCGGACAGGACACTCCGCATTCTGGCACAACCGCGGGGGTCAGACAGCAGCCGAAGAGCTCTGTCCAGTCAAAGCGCTGAGGCAGGCAGCCCCATCTGGCGCTCTAGACCAGGTGAAGCTCCTTGTCTTTCAAAAACAGTTTGTGTTTGTAGTATTTTCGTTTGAGTATTTTTAGCAAGTGAGAAGCGCGCAACACACACATTCTGCCAAAATGGAGACAGGTGCACCTGCGTGCAGAAGGTTCGGGATTAAGGGAGCTTCACGTGGCCCAAAAGCACCTGAGAACTTTCCTTCCACATCCATTTCCTAGGATTTCCAAGTGACAATGTCGTCTACGGTTTTTGTGTTTTCCATTTTCGATTTTACCAGAAGCAAAAGTCTTCACTTATTATTTTCTGAACCAGCTCTGGCTTTGGCACAGAGAAGCTGGGATTCACATGTTGTAAGGAGGCGAGTCATAGCAGAAGGTTGAAGGTTGAAGCGCTGCATTTGAAAATTTGACTTGCTAATATTTTTACGGTTTGTATTTTTGTACATTTTTTAGATCTACATGAATTTTGCACAACGTCAATCCTCCTCACGTATCAACTGACACGAGAAACATCAGCTACTAACTGCTGGCTCCTCTACGCAACACTGCGACTCATAAACAAGTTGGTATCTGCGTCAGACATTGTCACTTCAGGCGTGGCCTTCACCGAGACTGGACGAGGAAGGAAAGATAGCAATACTGTATCATAGACACCTCAATATAGACAGAGAGAAATCCCCCACACGGACACAACCAAACTGAGCAAAGACCCGTTAAACGAAAACCAAAAAAAGAGAAAAGATCACGAGGAAGAAGAACAGTAGGGGTTTGGAAAGTCCTTCCGTCCGTCTGTGAGCCGTCTTTCCTTCAGTCCTTGGCGTGATGAAGGTCCATGTGAGTTTGTGCATTATTCTGAGCCCTGCTGGGACACACTGGGCGCTGCACCAGCGACTGTCGCTCAAACTCCTACATTAATGCGTTGCCTATAGGAGCCACGCAGTGAGGCATGCTGGGTAATGGCAGACAGATCTGGGTCAGCGTGTTCCTTAGACCTGACCAGGTAAGGTGTGAGAAAGATGTCTGCATGTGGTGCTGTGTGTGTCCCTTTGTGTTTGTGGAGATAGTCTAAGGTAAGGCAGCAGGATCTGCAGGAACCAGAAGCTTTTTTTAGGAGCTTGCTGTTTCCACACTGCAGGAACTCTCTGGTTTTAGTTCCTTGTAGGTAGTTCCCAAAGGGTGGGCACATTTCGACAGACCAGGAACCATCGGGTGCGATGCTGTGCTGATTGGTTTGGTAGTTGGCTTTTTCCTGAACTAAAAAGAAGTTGAGGAACTACATTGTTCAGGAACTTAAACCAGGAACCAGGTTCCTGAACATTGGTGTGAAAGTGCCTTAGAGAATCAGTGGGCAGGTGGTGGTCTCCTCTTTCTAACAAATGGGGAGGTGGAGGCTGTTTACACCTTGCAGCAACATGTATTTTCATTGATCAGATCAGGATTTCACTAGACCACTTGGAAAGCCAGGGGTTATAACAATCACTGCTGATAATGATCGGAGCTGATCAGACACAGATCTTATACAGGCATGAATGAACTGTGTCTCTGCCAGGCTGAGTGCTGACTAACAGACATAGCTCTGAGGGAAACACAGGATCTAGGATGCACAAGGCTGAAGCAGAGCCCGTTTACGGTGAGCTTGGTCTCTAATCCTCCTATACAAATGACTGCAGAAGACTAGAGGTCACCCACAAGCGAGTCCTCACGGAATACTGTGAATGGAGCTGAGCGAAAAGACATGTTTCCAGCCAACTGTGCAGGAATCGTCTTTAATCCGGAAAGTAGAAGGATGTGGAGCATTAAAGAATTTGTAGCCACTTAACCATAACGCTGCTCTTTCTACAAGAAACACCTTTTGTCATTAGAGTGATAGAGTGAAAGTGACTATTTGTCATTGTGAACACACTCAAGCACCACAACGAAATGCGACCTCTGCATTTAACCCATCA
>JBBPDA010000030.1:6420155-6434963 GCA_037974385.1 Arnoldichthys spilopterus
CCCCCCCCCCCCCCCCCCCCCCCCCCCCCCCCCCCCCCCCCCCCCCCCCCCCCCCCCCCCCCCCCCCCCCTCATACTTCACCTCTCTCTCTCCTCTCTCATTCTCTCTCTCTCTTTCGCTCTCTCTCTCTCTTTCCTCCCTCTCTCCTCTCTCTCTCTCTCTCTCTCCTCTCTCATTCTCTCTCTCTCTCATCTCTCTTTCGCTCTCTCTCTCTCTCCTCTCTCATTCTCATTCTCTCTCTCTCTCTCTCTCTCTCTCTCTCTCTCTGGCTTGTCCTTGCGTCATGAGTGTGAGGAGCCTGATGGAGGCAGCAGGAGGGAGGAAAGACCGAAAAGAATGAGGGATAAAGAGGATGAAGGGAGTGTTTGAATAGAGTGATAAGACGCTGTCTAGTGTATTGGTAAAGTGTGTGTGTGTGTGTGTGTGTGTGTGTGAGAGAGAGAGAGTAAAGGAATTGTCTGGACATGATTGTAGAGAAAGGAATGACAGCCTTGGGCTCTGTGTGAGAGAGATATGGCCACTGAGTGCAGGTGTATTATGGGATGTTCTTCTTATAGTAACGCATCAGATTGTTGCGTTGTCAGGAGAAACAAGACCATTTACAATCACTGCCATTCTCTCTCGTTTGTTTCCAGGACAACAGAAACTCCTCAGAAGAAAAGCCTGTTCAGCGCTCCAAGGTGTGTGTCTGTCTGTCTCTCTGTCTGTCTCTGTGTGTCTGTCTGTCTGTGTGTGTCTCTGTCTGTTTGTGTGTGTGTCTGTCTGTCTGTCTGATTTTTCGCAGTCCATCTACCTGTGTTACTGTTCAGTCTTTTCCTGCGTGTTGTTTTGTGGAGCTCTGAAGTCGCCTCCTGCCCATATGCGGAAACTCTAGGTCTGGTTTTCTCTCCGAAATCGCCGCTGTGGGGTAATGTGCTAAACAATGTTCCCATCTGGAAATTTCCTCCGAACTTTGCAGAAGCCTCTGAATTCCCAGGTGTTTATGGAACTGAAACACAGCTACACTCTAGAGCAGAGGTGGGCAACTCGGGTCCAGCCTGTTCCCCCTCAAACACTAACCCTGGCCACACTCACTAACTCTGGCCACACGCACTAACCCTGACCACGCCCACTAACCCTGGTCACACTCACTAACCCTGGCCACGCTCACTAACCCTGGCCACACTCACTAACCCTGGCCACGCTCACTAACCCTGGCCACGCTCACTAACCCTGGCCACGCCCGCCTGGTCACGCCCACTAACCATGGCCACGCCCACTAGGGAAATCACCAAGCTGCGCTGGACACCGGCCCCTCCAGGACGGCAGTCACCCCTGCTGTTGGGGTTGGGAGTGTAGTGTTTCGTCCTGCGTTCAGATGAAACATTTTCGTATCCCACAGGATAGAGCTGATGATGTTTTAGCATTAAATATATAAATAATTAGCCCTGATACATGTCGCGTATTGTGAAAATGACTTTGAGAATTGGGATTTTTCTCCACATTGCCCATCCCGGCCCCCAGGGCACATTAGCAGCTTTTTGCTTTGAGAAAACTCCACTTTTGTCCCATAGAGAAAACCAGCTTTGACCCAAAGCGTCTTAATATGGGCGTGTACCTGAAAACAGGATGACAACTCGACCACAGAGCTCTGCAGTCGGTCAGCGCGTCACCCTGCTTCCCTTCAGGCCCCGAGCTTCTGAGCCCATTAAAGTGTCTGATAATCTGTACTTCAGCCAGTATTAACACACGTGTGTGTGTGTGTGTGTGTGTGTGTGTGTGTGTGTTACAGTCGTTCAGTTTTAAGACCCAGAATGAAACCTGTGCATCCTGTGAGAAGACTGTGTATCCGATGGAGAAACTGGTGGCCAACAACCTCATTTTCCACACATCATGCTTCTGCTGCAAGCACTGCAATGCCAAAC
Source organism: Arnoldichthys spilopterus (assembly GCA_037974385.1). Taxonomy (NCBI): domain Eukaryota; kingdom Metazoa; phylum Chordata; class Actinopteri; order Characiformes; family Lepidarchidae; genus Arnoldichthys; species Arnoldichthys spilopterus. The sequence goes on from JBBPDA010000030.1 coordinate 6,422,060, forward strand.
TCAGGTTAGACACACACACACACACACACACACACACACACACTGCACATGAGAATGCAACTCACAAGTTCTTACCTGCTCTCAAACCTGTAGGCAAATGCTACGCACATATTTCTTGCAAAGCTGTCAGTCGTACGTGCGCCATCCAAACTTTGGGGACACGTTGTTTCCTTCTTTTTTAATAAAAATGGTTTAAATTATGACATCTTCAAACCCTGGAAGCGATAAAAGGTCCTTTATGTTGGGTAAGTGGAGGTCAGGGAGTTGTGACCTGAAGGCCGCTGGTTTAAAAACCACACTGGTACATGCACCACTGAGGTCCCTGAGAGCAAAAACTGTGTAGAGGTCACATTTCGTTGTGGTTCACTGTGCGCTGTGGTGGGGTGTGTTCACAATATCAAACAATCACTCTCTTTAAAAACGGCCCAGAAGGTGAAATTCGATTAGATACGATACAGCGTATCGAAATGAGAGCGAACACGTGCATCACGTTAGTCTAGTGTAGTTTCCATCTCCCATTGAGATATAACATTAGCCTCAAGCTAACATGCTGTTCACAGCACACGCCCTGCAACCCAGGACGGCATGTTTGGTCACTACCGCTTCCCTAAAGCCTGTGGCCATGTGTTTTATCCTGTTGTTTATCCTGTTGTTTTATCCTGAGTGTGTGCACGGCGCACACACTCGCTATTAGGCAGGTGGTGTTAATGTTGTGGCTGATCTGTGATTGGAAGATGGAGTCATCAGCGGCAGCCGTTCACACCCCCCTCTCTTCTTGTCCGCAGCCTGGGCTCCTACGCGGCACTCCAGGGCGAGTTCTACTGCAAGCCTCACTTCCAGCAGCTCTTCAAGAGCAAAGGGAACTACGACGAGGGCTTCGGCCGCAAGCAGCACAAAGAGCTGTGGGCTTCCAAAGACGCCGAGAGCATCACCAAAACGGCCTAACGTCCCGCGGGCGTCCGCACTGTCCGTCCGCAGCTCCTGACCCTGTCCGTGCAACGTGCCTGCCCCGCCACACACACACTCGCACACACACACACACACACACGCACCTGTACTTTCATTACTCACTCTTCTACTCACAGCAAGCACAGCAAACACGGCGGGGCAGGCGGCTCTCTCCGTCTAGAGAGCTCTCTCCATCTCTGCTAGTTCTTTTCTTTGTTTTGGTTGTTTTATTTAGCAAATATTTGTATTTTTTTAAGTCTTTTTAATTTTTTTCCCCCCATCACAGCGATCGACTAGCTCTTTGTGACCAAATCGTACCCCCACCTCGACCGGGGGAAGCCGTTTTCGTTCTGTTTCTCATCTTTTTTTCTTATTTCATCGCTCTCGCTCGGGCAGAACTGCTAGTCATGCGCTAGCGGCCAGTCGAGAGGTCCGTCGGGCTCTCAGGTAGAGGTTTCTGGGCCGTCGCGCCACGTTTCTTCCGTCGTTTCCCCCCGCGGTGGCGTTAAATCCGGCGTGTTCGGCGTGAACGTCAAAACAGGACGATTTAAATGTCTGTTGTGTTTTTTCGGCAGGGTGTTTTTATCTGTGAAAGTCGAACCTACAGGGTACATGGTACTGTAAATATGTCCGCGGAGTCTTATTCGTCCCGTCTCGTTTCGGCCCCGTTCCCTGCGTCTTTCCTCTGGACGCTGGGAGCGGTCGAGTCCGTTCTGATGCCACGTCGATCCAGCCGTTTTCCCCCCTGCGTACGTTCGAGTGCGGCGCGTTTAAGATCGTGGCTGCACCGCACGTTTCAGCCTCCAGGCCCCAGACGCGACCAACGGGCCATTTTTATCCGATAGTTTTTATTATTCCATTGGCTTTTGTGGCTGAAACACAAAGGCAGGTGTCTGTCTGTGGTACATAAGGTTTTTCCATTCGAAGCGTTCCTCTCTGCTGCCCCCTGGTGGCGGCCTGTCGCGCTTAACGCTCTACTTTTTCTCTCGGGCGAATATCCGCTCATCCCAGTGACTGAAATGGACCGAAAGGTCCTGTTCCTTTAAGCTGTTGGACTTGTTTCTTTAAAAAATATGTGTTTTTTTCCATAAAGGTCTTTTATTTTTGCTTGGGATGCACCGATCTGGGATTTCCGCATGGATACTTTGTGCATATCTGCTGATGCCTAGAAGCTAGGGCTGCATCTCCCTGCATTAGCGTTCTGGAGAAGATCCGATTCGTGCGTTTGCTGCCAAGGGGGGTAAGATGAATTAAAGGTGGACGTTGTAGCGCAGCAGCTCCGCCTCCACAGTGCAGTTCACACACAGTCCGTTCTCGCTTGTGAACATCGGTCAGATCGGAAGGCCAGCCGCGGATCTTTCCCACCACATATCTGCAGGTTATCGTGGTGCGTCCCTCGTTCTTGCCAGGGGCCTCAGTATATAAATGTAGTTTAACACAAACACACACACACACACACACACACACTCACACTCACACAGTCCAGTGCAATAAGTTCACACACCCCTGGTCACATGCTCCGTTGACTTTGTAAGTAAAAGTAAGCGCTCAGTCTCCACAGAGAACACACTGCTGCACAGTTACTGTGCACTGGCTGAATTTAACACACTGGGGGGAAAAAAATCAACTTAAAATGTGGCCTGTGCAAAAGTTATGGCACCCCCCTTTTTTCTTTTTCCTTTTTTTTTCAGCCAATAAGTGGAAATTCCGCACCAAACATCGCAGACAAACAATCTCTGTAGAGAGTGTGTGTTAACCTATGCGCGGACCAGGGGTGCCAAGACTTTGGCAAGCGGCTGTGGCTGAATGTACTGCAGTGCGTGCAGTAGCGTCACGATGTCCTTACACTTGCGCGGGACCAATCGCGCTCGCAAGAGAGGCCTCGAAATCCGAATTTGGTCTCGCGGGAACCCGGGTCACGCCATCTCCAGTCCCCACCCCCACCCCCCTCCGAAAACCACTTCCTGTTGTCACACTTCGTTCCGCCTGCTTCCTGTGAGCTGCTCTGTTTCTGTGTGTGTGAACAGGGTTTGGGCGGGCCCTGGCCGTCAGCTCAGGAATACGAACGGGCCGCAACGCTCAGGGCGCGCGCGGCGTCCGCGCTCGCTCCGACCTGCCTGCCGCAAGGCCGCTGTCCTTCAGCGTCAGTGCAGGACGGGCTCGTCCGCCGTGCTCCTCTCGCTGGGTACCGTTGTGATGTTAGCACCGGGTCCGGGTGAACCGTACGGGAAAACGAGCTTCATACACAACGTGCATCAGGGTCGTTTTGCGTTTTCATGGCTTTCAGAAACCACAGTGATGTGGATTAAAGGTTTTACACACTGCTCTCAGTGTGATACAAGCGATTATAGTCTGTAATGAGATGCGCAAAACTGAAACTAGTTCACAAATGAAACATGTAAAAAAAAAAAAACGAATTGTAGGAACAATCGGCAGGATGTTCTCACTAGTAAGAACTCACGGCCTTCAAAGTGAGGAACAGTTTTACTAGCGTATCGCTAATCAGAGAGAACCACTGATCTCCATGCTTTATTATTTTATTTTTTTGATTTTCGTGAAACGTTCATGAAGAACAGACCAATAGAAATGCAGGATCCCTCGTTCTACAACCCTCTTCCATTAACCTCAGTCAAAAGTACAGTTTTTCACCTCCTGCGGAGCTACAGTGTCGGAGATGATGTGTATTGTCTTGGCCAGCGGCGATTATGCGCATTCGGTTTTGCGAAAAATGACAATTCGACGTGTTAGAATTGTGATCATGACGTCGAAATTCAAATCTCACTGGTGAAAACTGAACTGCTGCCTGTTCAAAAGGAGTTCCCAATACTTCACACTGGTCAGCGTTGCTCCTCCCATTAACGCAGAGGTGCTCAAATCTGGACCGTGAATCCAGATTCCGCTCCTGGATTCTGTGATCACCAGTAGACGTGACTCTAGGAGGCCAATCGGTTCCATCGACAGTTCAGCAACTCCTGGCGATTACAAAATCCAGGAGCGGAATCTGGATTCACGGTGCAGATTCGAGCAGCGCTGCATTAAAGTGAAGAACGAGTCCTAGAACGTTGCTCCTCACGGGTAAAATCCCACCAGCAGAAGCAGATTTTTGACGTTGGGATGAGATGTTGTACGTCCGACTGTGATATTTTGAGCAGTAACAACATTAATGTGTTGAAATTTGAGCTTCTGATTCAAAAAACGCTGCTTCCGTGGATCTGTGTGTCAAATTCCCTCCCGCTGTCAGCCTGGCCAGGGGAGCTCCGTCGGTTCTTCGCTCTCACGGAACTCTCTCCTCGGCCTCGAGCGTGGCCGTCTCCTTCAGCACCGTGACGTGGAACAGACTTTCGCGTAGTTCTCCACAGAGCTGGAAAGGCAGAGACGCTCAGTCGGCTTCGTTTCCAGCAGCAGCAGTGTGAGCTGGCAGTTTACCCTCCGCTCCTTCATGTAGGGCCTCAGCGCTGAAGGCGTGCGACGAGATCTGAGCCCCATCTGGTGGCAACACGAAGCTTCGACTTCTGCACGTGCGCCGCCCAGTCTGCAGAGTTAGCGCAGGTCCCGTCGACTCCTGTCGCCGTTTACGCCATGGAGGGAGGGAGCGCGTGTGTCTTGCGACTTGAAAGCCACAGAAGCCGTTTTCCGTTGTACGTGTTCTAGACGACTGTGAAACTGAATGCGCTGTGAGGTTCAGACTCTTAACGCGAGCCGGGATATTTTCTTACTAAGCCTTAGAGTAAAATGATGATGATGATGATATTAATAATAATAATAATATAATAATAACAATAATAATACGCGTATCAACTTCAAATCCTTATTAAAAAGGACCGACTGTACAGTTTGGGTTCGCCCAAAAATCTCTTTGACTTTCACTCCCTTGACTGTTCCGATTTCTATCAGCATGTTTTCCCATCGAACCTGCTCACGCTGATCGAGAGTGCAGCTCATTTTTTCCACTAGCACAAAGCACCGTGTTTACAACTGTGCTCAGCTGTGTGGGCCAAGGTACAGACCCATATCATAGGAAAATGTGGTGTGTGTGTGTGTGTGTGTGTGTGTGTGTGTGTGTTACCTCTTCTTTTTAAAATAGTGAACAGAAATGGGGGGAGGGGAAGGGGCGGGGGGCTGCAGATGTGTCGTCTTTTGCCTGACCATAGCTGTGAACTGTCTGTGTGTGTGTGTTCAGTAGATGTGTGGATTATTGAAAGCAGGACTGAAAACCCCGTTACTTTCACATGTAGATGATCATCAGCAGAGAGAGAGAGAGAGAGAGAGAGAGTGTGTGTGTGTGTGTGTGTGTGTGTGTGTGTGTGTGAACCAAGTGGATTATTCTCTGTGTAAACTTGATGGGTGGAGTGAATCTGGTGGCCTTAAAACAGCAGGAGGTTTTGGCTTTTTAAGGTGGCGCTTTATTTTTATCCTTAAAATCGTTTTTATCATTTTAACTCCAAGAACCAAAATGTGACCACTTTTCGTGCCCCCGCCCCGCCCCGCCCCGCCCCGCCCCGCCCTTTGGTCTTGCGTGTTCACGTTCTTCTCGTTTTTTTTAATTTGTCATTTTTGTACACGCTTTTGGAGAAAAGAAATAAAGAACCGGCCGGTGTTGACCTTGTCTTGTTCGTGTCGTCCTTTACAGCAGCCGTTCCCCACCGTGCTCCCGGAGAACCGTCCCCGGGCACAATTTAGTGTTTACTCACACACTTCAGCTCAAGAACAGGTGGGTGAGAACCTGATTAGGTGGATCAGGTGCGTCAGGACCAGGGAAACAAGCCCAGCAGGACATGGGGCCTCCAGAACCAGGGTTGGAGACCACTGCTTTCAATCTCTCTCACACACACACAAACACACACGGTGTCCGTATTAAAGCCAGCGTTACATGTTTTCCTCCATGAGATCTGCGTTTGATTGTGTAAGTTCATGCACAAGTTAGTTGTAGTGGTTGTATGTAGGTTGACGCAGGGTTAAAGGTGGAGGATGAGTGAAGCAGGTCAACTCTGCACGAGAGCACTCGCCGTATAAAAGACCGAATGTAAGATAAGTAGTTAGGAAATGGTCTTTAAAACACAGTCTGCGTGCGGTAGAGAAGAGGACTCGCGTATCAGTGAACAGTAAGTGAGTACAGCAGTATTGCACATCAGGTCTGCAGCACTTTTGACAGCAGTTGTCCTGAAGGGCAGTGATCAGGCTCATTCAACGACCTGCGAGACGTGTGAATTCTTTCATCTTTTTACAGTGTTATGTACTGTAGCTGTTGAAAGACCTACATTCTTTGCAATGTGGCACTGAAAAATATTCCTCTTGATCTGACTATTCCAGCAGGTTCTGCCACAAAGGGGTGGGCCCATCACTGCTTACAAAGACTGAGCGCTTGATTGACACTGCTCTCTCTCTCTCTCTCTCTCTCTCTCTCTCTCTGTCTTTCTTATATATATATATACACATATCAATCCATTTTCTAAACCGAGCCAATCCCAGCTGACTATAGGCCCAAGGCGGGGTTCACCCAGAGCAGGAGGCTCAACCCATCGCAGGGCAACACACAGACGGACAACCCAATCACTCACACCTGCGGGCAATTTAGAGCATCCAGTCAACCTTTGGACTGTGGGAGGAAACCGGAGAACCCGGAGGAAACACACGGCAACGCAGGGAGAGCAAACTCCGCACAGAAAGGCCACTGCACCACCATGCCACCCCTCTATATATAGAGAGAAAGAGAGAAACACCCCATAACATGGTGAGTGGGTGGGTTGGCCGAAAAAAGTGAAGATTTGCATTTATGTCGACATTTTTTTTCCAAAAAGCGGCTACAGAGGAGTTATTCTGTGGTTTGATGTGAACAGGGGCTGAGAGGTGTTAAAATTGTGGTAAATGTGAAGAAAAAATATTTTCTTGTGGGGGGCTCTTTTGCCTCACAACACCCTGCATGTATTCCTCTGACACAAGTATTAAAAACACATTGTCAGAAGCTTCTCAAAGTATGATAAAAGGAAAAGAAATTTTGGGCATCAGGCATCGTGTTCACATAAGGGAGCTTTCAGAGGCAGACGTCTGGTTCCATTCACCACCACTGAACAATCCAGAGCTGGTTTCACACCAAACCCACTCTGAAAGACCTGGTTTACCTCTTTTAATTACGCGACAGTGTTGGAAGATTCTATAACATCCCCCTGAGAGTTTAAGGAGCGTATTCATTTAGGCACTACAGAGTGTGGGACGTGCTTGGTGGTTAGAAGGCGTGCAGGTCGTTTCTGCGTGAGGAACTGACCGTGTGTGGACAGTGAGAGGCGCTGTAGGCTTTTCCATAAGTGACAGTAGACTAAGCTAAATCCCGGACAATTACACGCTTCAAATGAAGACATCAGTTGGGAGGGCCTCGAACCCAAACAGTCCTACTGAGGAGTGTGGAAGTGAACCCAGCTCCTGCCTGGACGCTGAAGATCCAACTGCTCTGGGCCTAGTAATGAATGTTAGGCTGCCCTCTCACCTCCCACCCCCTCCCCCTGTAAATGTATCTGCTCTCTTTCTTGGTTTCAATAATCATATTTTAAATATATATTTAATAACATTTTCGTTTAAATAAATAATAATATATATACATATATAATGTATTATAAATAATAATTTTATTTTATTTTTTCATTTTTTTAAAACAAACTTTAACCAATTTACCCTGCAAATGATTATAATTATTGTTATTACTATTATAACAGCAATAACAATAACATAATAACACTAACAAGCATTTAGTCATATTAGTGACTGTTAGTGAGTTAGTACAGTGTGCATTAGTAACTCAGCAACTCAATAATGTGTGTTAAAGACTAGTTAGACTAATTAGTGTATATGTGTGTATATATATATATAACCACTTGTTTAACTATTCTGTCACTGCAAACTGGATTATTATTAGTATCAGTATTGATGATGATAATAATAATAATGATGATGATAATAATGACAATAAAAATAATAATGATTAATGATAATAATAATAGTAATAATAATAATGATGATGAAGATGTTTATAATAATGATTATGATGATGATGTTTATGATAATAATGATGATAATGATAATGATTATGATAATAATGATGATGATGATTATTATGATAATAATAATGATGATGATTATAATAATGATTATGATAATGATGACTATGATTATGATGATGATTATGATTATGACAATGATTATGATGATGATGATTATAATAATGATAATGATGATGATTATGATAATGATTATGATGATGATGATGATTATGATAATAATAATGATGGTGATGATTATAATAATGATTATGATAATGATGATGACTATGATTATGATGATGATGATGATGATGATGATTATAATAATGATTATGATAATGATGATGACTATGATTATGATGATGATGATGATTATAATAATGATAATGATGATAATGATGATGATTATGATTATAATGATTATGATAATGATTATGATTATGATAATAATAATGATGATTATGATGATTATGATTATAATGATAATAATTATGATGATTATAATAATGATGATGATGATTATAATAATGATGATGATAATTATGATGATTATAATAATGATAATAATAATGATGATGATGATCAACACTGTGATTGTAACCAATGAAACAGGAGCAGGAAGAATGGAGCAGCCTAAGTACAATATGAGTAATAAATATAAGTTATAAATGATAAGTAATAACAGTTGATGGTTATTTAGTCATGTGGGCAGTAGTGGCCTATTCGTAAGGACAGTGCTGTTCTGTTGCCCGCTGCTGCGCGTGTGATGGATTAAATGCAGGCGTCGTGTTTGGTTGTGGTTCACTGTGTGTGATTTGTTGTGTCTCACCCACTAGCTTTACATGACAGTGAGTTACTACAGTGCGCATCAGCACCTTTAACAACTGTGTCGAAGACTAGTTGCTCACTTTACTTCACATGGCGCCATGTGTGTGCACGAAAAAATCTAATAAACAAAGTTCCGCACGACCGCGAGCTGCCCGCGACTCCCCGCTGTCCGCTCACAGCAACAGCTGGCTACGGGGGTTTTGATTCAGTTCAGCGAACCGATTCCGCTCAACTCTCGAGCGACGAACACAACTATTCAATGATTCACAGGTCGATATTACGTTCTCCGCTGTGCAGCCACTCACGATTCAAAAAGTGAATGCGAACACAGCATTTACAATACACATTTGCTCGCCGGAATCGAACCCGGGTCTTTCCGGTCTGCGTCGCCCAATGCGCAAACGTGAACGAACTGAAGCGGTGTTTTTATTCAGCGTCCATTCAGTTATAGCTTGGTGAATCGGTTCGGTCGAATGCAATGAAACGAGTCTGCTCAAAGGAGTCGATTTGCTATCGAGTCGGACGTCGACGTTAGCGCTCGTTTGATTGTATGAGATGGATGGGAGTTAGTGGACAGCGTGTGGTTTTCTCTTCCAAAACAAGGACTATTGCGCATAGCGGGCAGCGATTCTTCGCGTGTGCGCTCTTGAAAAGTTGTCTGTCGCGTTGAAAGAGAGCAAGCGGTTCGTGTTCCGGTGCCGAGTTTACTGCGTTTCTCTGTCCGTGGGGAAACGTGCGGAGGTAAAGACCCGCTCCCCGAGGCTCCTCGGTATTAACGTATACTGTTCCGTCTCTTAACGCCGCTGCTCGTCGTGTTGTGACCGGTTGTGTTTTGTGCGGTTGTTCTGAGGCTCGCCGCGCCGCGCACACAGCAACGGAAAGGGGCTCGAGCTCCAACCGCCTGGCCGCTGCGCAGCTATGCTAACTCTTGCCGTTTTGCGTTGAAAACTCGTCGATTTTCCGCAAATTTAAGCGTTTTCTGCCCTTAAAAAACACGAAAAGTACTCTTTAAACTTTATAACTCGCACATTCCGGTCCGTTATCGCTAAAAGGCCGCGTTTCTGAACTTTAGCGCGGTGTTGCGCTTTTCTCTGACTTTGTTTTTGTTTTGTTTTTGAAAAGCAGTTTCGCCAAATTTCACGCAGTTTTCTTTGTTTTAGGAGGGGAAAAGGACGAGAAAAAGGCACCGCCGGAGTAAAGCGAGTTGGCCCATACCGACGGAGCAGAAAAATCTGCAAAGTTAGCAGGAAAAGAAGCCATCGGACTGACGGAAATCGCTCCGTCTCCCCCCGGTCCCTCCCGCCCTCCCTCTCCCTCCTGTAACGCACTTTCGAGAGGATTTGGTGCTAAACGCCGCACTCGCCCGCTTCTCCCTCCACTAAGGATTCATGTGTAACGGAGTTGCCGTCCGCCCTCGGCGCTCCGCTCCAACACACGCCGTGTAGACGCGGAGGAGCGACTCGGCGTCGGCGGACGTAGATGTCAGGTATGTGCCGACGCTGCTGATCAGTAACGCAGGCGCTCGGGTCTGTACGATGTTCTGCTCGGAGTCCTCGCAGCGAAGCCCCTGCACATGGGGCACAGAGAGGAGCTGCTGGAGCTTTTCCACTCCGGTTTGGTTCCTCTGCTCTCCCAGATCGAAGTGGAGGCCCCTGTAGTTGGCACACCAGCCTGTTGGCAGAATAGATCTATAGTTTATCCACAATAATAATCATTATAGAGGTGAAAACAGTTGCATAAATGTGTTGCGGTTTGCATCGTATAGTGAAAGTGACTATTTGTCATTGTGAACATACCCAAGCACCACAACGAAATGTGACCTCTGCATTTAACCCATCACACGTGCACACGGGCAGCTACCAACAGCGCCCAGGGAGCAGTGTAGAGGGACAGTACCTTGCTCAAGGGTACCTCAGTAGTGCCCAGGCACTCGAACCTGCGACCTTCAGGTCCCAAAGGCAGTGTCCTAACCACTAGGCCACCGCTGCCCACAAACACTTATGGCCCGTAGGGTCCAAAATTAAAAAAAAATGAAGTTTGAGAAGTTGGGCACACCTGAGAAGAAGAAGCCCATGTGGTCCCCACAGAGGATCTCCTGTCCATGAAATGCTGGCTCTGATAGAAAGGGGTCAGAACACACAGTGTACCGCAGTCAGTGTTTCAGCAGCAGGACGGACAGGCTCAGTATTAGGCAGGTGGTGTTAATGTTATGGCTGATTGGTGTATAGTACGCAGAGACCTTGTGTTTCAGTACAGACGGTACTGAAGTTGCATGCTCTTCTCCAAAGCAGGGCGTTATATAACGGTGCAGCTGAGCTGTAAACACCAACATTGATGAGATGCTGCTGTGTTTGGATTATTGGCCGTGCTTTTGACGTGTGTGCCCCTCTGAAGAGGCTCTGAGGGTTGAGTCAAGTATACGGTTTAAAACGTCCAGCCACCGAATGCTTTGAATGTTTAAAAAGTGCAAAAATGTTTAAACCCTTTAAAATGTGTTTTCTCATTTTAGTAATTTGTTTCTTTTTTGCACTGTGATTGGTTCCAGCTTGCGCACAGCTATGATGAGAAGGAGACGGCGGCTTCCATGCTTCAACGGCGCGCTGGACAGAGTGCGTGTAGCCGGGGACCCTTCCTTCGCTGCCACATCATGAAATGACCGTGGGGCTGTAGAACAGAACGCAGCTTTCCACGTTTCCTTCTTATTACGGGACCAAATCTATCTCCATGGTGGCGCAGGACACTGGTGCGCCAAGCGGCAGCCCCCAGGGGCCTAGGCCCCGGGCTGCAGTTTAGCCATGGCGCCGTCGCTTTGCTCACTTGGCTCCAGGTGTGGAGACGCCGGATTTCCGAGGACCGCGCGGTTCAACTAAGCCAGATTCCGTTTCTTCGTCCTCTTTCGGCGACGCTTCGGGCTGAGAGGCAACGACGAAAAGCTACATGGCCAGTTCAGGTGAGAACGTTATCAACACGGCGGCATCTGAACCAACCACAGGTTTGCCCTCGTGCGCCCCTAAGAGAAGACGCGCGTCTTCCACTATGGTCAGAGGTGGGGGGAGGAGCCTGAAACCAAACTCGAGTAATTGTCTTGTTGCGCTAATGGGAAAAGACTAAAGGAGACGTTCCCAAAATCGGTACCGGGTTCCGAACAAGGGCTTAGGTTGAAACAAATGTGCTCAAAGCGCCCAACTACGCTTTGAAAGGGATGATTGCAGTATATACACTGCTGACCGTTTCCAGATCTGTTAAGCTGTCCACATCGTTCACTCCCTGGTCCACTGGAGTAACCGACAGAAAGACCCTGTTTAGATTGTGGGATGAAGGGAAAAGCAGCACACTGTTATAAGTGCGCTCGTATTCAGCAGGCGAACGTCACACATTCGCACTGAGGTTGTAGTTTCCAGTCGGGCCGAACTATTGCTTCTATAGTGAAAGCGCTATTTGAAAAAGTGCAGTTTTCATTGTGTCCTATGTTCTCCAATATCGACGAATCGGAATTGAGGGAATTTACTATACTGCTAATGATAACTAATATTTTTGGCCCAAAAAAATGTATTGGGGGGGCTGGGGGGGTTAAATCCCCCCAGTTTAAATCTCAATCGAAATACTATTAAAAATGCATTTGGATGTTTTCCCCAATGTGTTCTTCCCTAGTTATTGGATCAGCCCACGCTGCGTTTGGATTGAGGTGCAGTGAACTTTAACTAATTAAGCCAGAGCTCATTTACATATGTCTGTCAACAAAGCAGCCTGTTTAATAGTGATACTGAGAGTTTTGGAAAATGATCCTGTAAAGGAATGATGACTGTTTTTGATACATAAGCCCAATAATAATACTGATAATAATGATGAGTTGAATTTATATACCGCCTTTCCCAATCCCGAGGTGGCTGAACAAAGGCGTTCTGATGTTATTAAGGAAACCTTTACGAGAAAGATGTAGGACCTGGGCCCTTTAACAAGCCAGTAATGTCTGCTAGCGTTCGTCAGCGCTCACTCTGAGATCCGTCTATACAATAGTGAAAGTGAAAGTGACTCTTTGTCATTGTGAACACACTCAAGCACCACAACAAAATGCAACCTCTGCATTTAACCCATCA
>JBBPDA010000030.1:6498247-6509186 GCA_037974385.1 Arnoldichthys spilopterus
TCAAGGGTACCTCAGTAGTGCCCGGGCTGGGACTCGAACCTGCGACCTTCCAGTCCCAAAAGCAGTGTCCTAACCACAAGGCCACTACTGCCCAATCCATCTATCCTGGATGGATAGATGGATGGATAGATAGATAGATGGATGGATAGATGGATGGATAGACAGATAGATGGATGATAGATAGATAGATATATGGATAGACGGATGGATAGATAGATGGATAGACGGATAGATAGATAGATACTTTATATATATCTTATATATTATTATTGTAATGATTATAATAGTGATTTAAATAAAATAGCTAAAATAATATTATAATTAAAAAATAATTTATAATAATACAAATAATGTAAATAATGTAGTTTTTTTAAAATTAGTAATTACTTTTATAGTTCAAATAAATATTCACGGTCATTTCAAACATCATTACAAAATTTAAAATGAAAAAATTGTTTTTATTTATCTTATATGTATAACGTTTACGGCCCACTAGCAGTACCGTCACGGTCCACCAGGGGGTTGTGGCCCACTTTGGGAAACAGTAGTACAGCGCTTATGCTTTTTCATATATGTTTTGCGTGTGATGTGTATGTTATTGTACTTTATTTGTACAGTATTATTGTCTGTAATAATTATAGTTGCTTTTTTGCTGCTGTCACATGCAAAATGTCGAACCTGACAGAACTACATTAATCCTCAGGTCAACTCATCTGATGTTGAGAAGGCATCGCAATAACCTCTAAAACACTGCAGTCCTACCTGTCGGACCCGTTCCTCTATCTCAACAGTCTTCCATGTCTTTGTGGTCTTTATCCTGCTCATTCTCTTCAGCATAGCGTGGTTCAGAGACATGTGCATGTGAGCGTGGTCAGCTCTCGGATTCGGCTGGTACAGATAAGGACTTTCCTTCTGAGAACTCTTCTCTCCTGCTAAAGAGAAAAGCCACCATTGTTTAGCAGAAGTCTACTGCCAGGATACTCACATGATACATACTCAGAAGAATTTGAAACGATTGCGATTCTGTAGGAAGCCATTCAGTCATTTTTCAGTGTGATTCAATGGATGAATGAGTCAAAGCAGCAGCAGTGCACTACAATTTGTATAGAAATGCACACATTTGCACACCCCTAATTCAAATGACACGTTTTGTTGATTTGTGAAGTTAAAATAAGACAGCAGGGGTGTCCAACTCTGGTCCTGGAGGGCCGGTGTTTAGCAGTTTGGTAGTTCCCCTCTTCAAACACACTCACTAAACCTGGCAATGAACAGGTGAACCACCAGTGTGCTGAACCCTGGCTCTCACAAGTCAGTCTCACATTTGCTTGAATATGTTCACAATGATAAATAGTCACTTTCATTTATGCTAAATCCAGCAAAGAAACGAGTAACTGTGCATTAAAAGGTGTAGAAGTGTGTAGAGTGTGCTGTCTGTAGAGAATGCGTAATATTTTAACTTGTTCTTTGACCTGGTCACACAGTGTTTTTGCATATTTCTGTATTCACTCAGTGGTGGAACACAGACATCAAGCTGTTGTTGGATTGGTCTCAAAAGAGCCTAACTTTATTTGGGGAAAAATGAGTGCAAACATCCATCCATCCATCCATCCATCCATTTTCGAAACCGCTTCTTCCGTTTCCTGGTAACGGGAAAGCTGGAGCCAATCCCAGCTGACTGCGGGCCTAAGGCGGGGTTCACAGGACAGGAGAACAACCCATCACAGGGCAGAACATAGACAGACAACCATTCATACACACACTCACACCTACAGGCAATTTAGAGCATCCAGTCAACCTACTGCAGCCTTTGGACAGTGGGAGGAAACTGGAGAACCCGGAGGAAACACACGCCAACACGGGGAGAACTTGCAAACTCCACATAGAAAGGCACCGGTGGCCGAACCGGGGATCGAACCCCGGACCTTCTCGCTGTGAGGTGACCGCCCTAACCACTGCACCGAGCGTAAACATGATTAACTAATAATATTATTGCAGTATTATAATATTTCCAACACTGTGCAATCGATGCAGGTAAAACGTTCATTTCAGACTGATGCATCACAGTCTGTGTTCACACCCCTAGTGGCGAGGACTGCGTTACTGCTTCCACGCCCAGTAAATCCTGTTGTGTGTGTTTGCATCATACCCCAAGGCTTCATGTACTTCATCAGTTGTTTGCAGCTGAGTCCAAGCAGGTGGGCCCCTTTCGTATAGTATGCAAGGACATGACCGCCCCCTTCATCCAGATGCATGGTCTTGCGAATCAGATGCAGCATCTTCTTATGGTAGTAACTAGGGGACGAGAGAGTATCCCAGGCTATATTGTGTGTATCAGAGCGCATTCAGAGCGTGTGCCATGTGCAACCTAAATATTTACTGGCATTCAAGCACATGAACAAAATATCTCTGAACATTCTCGGTTCTTAAGATGTGTTGACGTTACACTCTGATGAACATTCCAAGTCGTTTTGGATCATTTTCGTTTCGCGCAATGTGCAGTGAATGTGGGCAGACGTGGCCTAGTGGTTAGGATCTTGGCCTTGTTAAAAGAAGGTCGCAGGTTCAAGTCCCAGGCTGGGCACCACTGAGCTACACTTGAGCAAAGTGCCGTCCCGCTACACTGCTCCCCGGGCGCTGCTGATAGGTCCCCGCTGCTCAACGTGTGATAGACTAAATGCGGGGGTCACATTTCGCTGTGGTGCACACCGTGTTGACAATGACAAATAACCCATTATTATTCTCCATATTCAAGAAGCGCCTCAACACTCAACTGTTCCACACCCACCTCACCCACCTGCCTAGAAAATGTTTCCCAGATTCATTTTACATGTATGGTTTTATTGTAGCACTTGCTGTCTGTGTTTTATGACTAAGAGGAAAGCGTTGGACTCCTTGTAGCACTCACTTCAGTGTCCCATGCAATAAAATGCTTGAGTGTTCCTGTGTCTCGGACGTCGCTTTGGATAAACGTATCAGCCAAATGAATAAATGTAAATGTAAATGTGAGTCTTACTGTACAATCTCCCTTGGAGCGCGGCTGGGAAGAGCTTCAGCATTCAGCATCTTAGTAAGAGTTTTATAAAACACCTTTTCGGACACATCCACCCTCTCTGCACCCTCAGCTACAGAGAGACAGAGTTCAGTCAACAAGCACACATCAAAAATGACAACAGGCATTAGACGAGTAATATGAATGATGCTGATTTCCTCACAGCCAGAGCTCCAGTGTAAATATCCCTATTCGCATTTTAATTGGTCAAACTGGCATTAAATTCTTCAACGAAGAGGCTTATTCAGCAAAATGAGTCATGCGTCGCCAGGGGTGACGGGATTTGTTAAGTAACTGCATATTAGACAAAAAGCACTGTAGGCTTGACGACGTCACGCATGCAGCTATAAACAGAAAAGTGTGTAAAATGCAATGATCAACAATCTGTGATAGGTCAATTCTCTCAAACTTTTATTTAACTGATAAAAGAAAGAAAAAAATATATTTAAGAAAAAAAAAAGGTTTCCAATATTTTCAGAGACAAATTTAGAATTTGACGCCTGGAACACACTGAAAAAAAGTTGGGACACAGTCATGTTGCCCACTGGATATTGTGTACACACATAAGCTCACATCCTCTACAGAGACACACTTCTGCACATTTTAATGCACAAATACTGTTACTGTCCAGATCTGTGTCCTACTAAAAATGTATGGCACACCATGAAGAGGAGAATCGGAAAACGGCCACGATGGACTTTTGAGCAGCTGAAGTCTTATATTAAGCGAGAATGGGCAAAATTTTCACGCTGCAGAACTTCAGCAATTAGTCTCCTCAGTTCCAAAAGGATTCAAATGTGTTCATAAAAGAAAAGATGATGTAACACAATGGCAAACATGCCTCTGTCCCAACTCTTATTGAGTGTGTTGCAGGATCAAATTCTTAACTGTCTGTAAGCTGAACTGATGACCCACCTTCCACACACTTGGAGAACTGCTGGCTGTCCGTCATCATAGACAGGAAGTCATGGAATCCCACCATTCCATCCTCTACAAAACACCACACACCCGTGAGCTGATGATCTGATCCGTTGGACTAAACTGACTACTTTTAAGACAGAAAGCGGAGTGTGTGTGTGTGAATGGAAGTGTGGCCTAGTATTTATCTATTTGTGGGAAGCAAATATCCTCATAATGGTAGGAATACAGGACAGATCCACAGTTTTCACCATACACTATTTTGATTACTGCTGTAAGGGTCGAGGTTAGTGCAGGTGCAGTGTCATTCAGCCACAGTGTTACACGAGTCATGGAAATGTGCTCGTGTGTGTTTGTGTGTGAGTGTAAAACACACCATCATAATCAGCCCTTTTGATAGCAGTGTGCACTTCCTCTGGACTGATGGCGATTCCCATTGAATCCAGACTCGAGCTCAAAGCTTCTGCATCAACACAGCCCTCAGTGTTCTTGTCAAAACGCTCAAACACGGCCCTGAACGCTGAGACAGGGAGAGAGATGGAAGGAGTAAGGGAGGGTAGGAAGAGAAGGAGATACAGACAAAAAGGCTGAAAACTGACCACGTTTACCTTGTGAAAGATATTTGAAGTGACTGTCATTGTGAACACACTCAAGCACCACAACGAAATGTGACCACTGCATTTAACCCATCACACGTGCACACGTGGAGCAGCGGGCAGCTACCAACAGCGCCCGGGGAGCAGTGTAGTGGGACGGTACCTTGCTCAAAGGAACCTCAGTAGTGCCCGGGCCGGGACTCGAACCTACGACCTTCAGGTCCCAAAGGCAGCGTCCTAACCACTAGGCCTCCACTGCCCACTCTTAATGTTGTTGGACATACGAAGCACAATTCATCATGTCAATCAACTAAACCATGTTTTAAAGTCTCGAATTTAAATGAATAGTGTCCCATCCAAATATGACTTTGCCTCGTCTCAATTCAACTCGGTTTAATCTTCTGGGTTTTGATGACATCACCGCGCACCAGTGAGCAAGATATTAATCAAAATCAAGTTTAATCTTTTCCGTCCAACTATCAGGATGCCAGTTCCCTCAGAAACCCTCCCTGATACCACGAATCACTCAGGAATGTTACAATACAGAGGGAGATTTGTATCGTTTCCTACTGAGCGCAACTTTAAATGCCACTAACAGACCCCAAACGAATAAACAGAGTCGCTACACAAACTCAGCTTCTGATAACGCATCAAACCCTCAGTGATGTTGAACAGCACGATTAACCACTCACCATCAATCTGAGCCTCAGTGAGGGATTCATCATGTACCGTAGAGGCTAAACCCTCCACATGGTCCATCCCCCTGTGAATAAATAAATGCGCCTTTAACAGAAACATTTGTCTTGCAATGCATCATTTCATCTCTGCTGAAAAAGCACCATGTCGATGAAAAAATTTAACATTTATTATGTGTAGCATTTGAAATATACGGACAACTATTGCAAATGCAACAATCAGCCACAACATTAAAAACACCCACCAGTTAACTGATGAATTGAAGTGAAGTGAAAGTGACTCTTTGTCATTGTGAACACACTCAAGCACCACAACGAAGTGTGACCTCTGCATTTAACCCATCACACGTGCACACGTGGAGCAGCGGGCCTCAGTAGTGCCCGGGCTGGGACTCAAACCTGCGACCTTCAGGTCCCAAAGGCAGCGTCCGAACCACTAGGCCACCACTGCCCACTATATGATCTTATATATATATAATAGCACCTGTCAAGGGGTGGGGCGTAATTACGTCACTTCACTGATTCAGATTTGTTCTCCTCAGTAGTGGGTTTATGCCACAAAAATTTGTGTGTGACCATTTTACTCTTAGATTTATTCAGACGATTTTGGTTACTGTCCCTTAAAGACCCAAATGTGTAAATGTGTGTTCTGGCTGCTCTGTACTGCGCCTCATTCATAAAGCAGTTTTATATTTAACTTTTATCATGCACTTTATTGCTTTAAATTTTTACTTTCATCTTGTACTTTTTATGCTTTTTTGCCTTTTACTTGAATTACATTTTTACATTACATTTTATTCATTTGGCTGACGCTTTTATCCAAAGCGACTTCCAAGACGTGGAGCAGTGTAGTGGGACGGTACCTTACTCAAGGGTACCCCAGCAGTGCCCGAGCTGGGACTTGAACCAGTGACCTTCAGGCCCCTATCGCAATGTCCTAACCACTAGGCCATTCAAAGCACATTGAATGACCGCTGTGTATGATAATGTGCTATATAAATAAACTTGCCTAAAACACTCCTTATAACTTGTAAGTGAAGGGGTGTGGCTAAAAAACCTCAAATAAGCTGCATAGGTACGAAGTAAAGGGAAACGTGATGGTGTTTGTGACACTACAAAAACAATATTTTTTTTTAATCTCAGAGCAGTTTTATTGCTTTGTTTCCATATATAGATGATGAAATTAACGACATATTTTGAACTGAAAGTGACTATTTGTTGTTGTTAACACACTCAAGTCACACAAAGTGCACCACAATGAAATGTGACCTCTCTGTTTAACCCATCCACACGTGGAGCAGCGGGCAGCTATCAGCAGCACCCGCGGAGCACTGTACCTTGCTCAAGGGGACCTCAGTGGTACCCGGGCCTGGACATGAACCTGCAACCTTCAGTTCACAAGGGTTAGGTCCTAACTACTAGGCCACTGCTGCACCACTGAAACCTATAAGTCTTTTATTCCAAAGATGCACGTTGTTTTTCCGTGATCGGGGCCCTCTTGTCCCCTAAAGGTATGTTAGACGGATACTCACAGAGACTGTAGAAACTCTTTCAGGTCCTCTGTGTTGATGGGGTTCAAGGGCAGGTGCAGGCTCAGCTTCTGATGCCCAGTAAGTCTTCTGTTGCTGGTATCTCCCAGTGTAACCGTGCCTGACTCTGGCATTGTTTGATCAAGCTTTTTCGGAGCATCCACTTGGCTTGTGCCACCCAGTATGGTGCTGATACTCCTGGGTTGTCCCACAGTGCTCAGTCGGGTAGAACTTCTAATGTCCTGTCTGGGTCTCAGGGGAGCCTTAGATCCTGATGCAATCTTCTGGGGTTTCTGGGGCTCAGTAAACGTTTTTTTGAGCATGGTGGTCACTCGTTTGACTGATTGACTGTGGGCTTTAATCTCACTCTGGATGCGTGACTTTTCTGCCACAGCAAGTGGGGGAGAGAGAGAGAGAGAAAGAGAGAGAAACGTCCCAGTAAGAAGCTTGCAGAAAAGTGTGAAAGGCATCAGATATCTGGTTCCTATCTCGATCAATACCGCAGACTCTAGTTTATCCAGAATAGGGCATTTTACAGCAGACCTCTCTGAATAAATCTGCTAAGATCTTAACAACTATGCATCACTTTTGAATAGTGGAATTCTGCTTCAACACATATAATGGAAAAAGCAGCATGCAATGTCGCTTAATGCATAAAACGGACTTTATAGCTGTACAGTCTGCAATGGTAACCAATCATCAGTCAGTCTATAATGAACCATACGCTGCATTTGTTTTTAACCAAGGCCTAACTAGATCTAGTTTCACCACTTCTATTATTGTAGACGTCTTAGAATTCCCAGACTATTTTGGCCTTTTCTGCATTACCATGTTCAAAACCATAAAGGCTTTAAGATTGTGCAATATAGTGTTGTGTGCTGTCTTCAGTAAAACATAGAAAATATCATGAATGTGTTATTTTAACCACCTATATTAAAATAACTGATCAAAAATAAACAAAATAAAGGGTTACAGAGAAATAGTTCACAGATTACCGGCGACTACTTTGTTGATATGCCTAAAATAATAAAAAATAAAAAAGCTATGAGCATTTTTGTATTTTTTTTTAGTGTAACACCATTATTAGAAGCACATTAAATGTTAAATGTACACATTTTAAATGATCAGCATTAACACAAATTCTGCATGACATAGGAGCACCAAACAACCCGTGACATCTGAAATCTTGACTTACAAACACAAACCAAAGGAACCCCTGCATAAGGGCTGTGTCCCAAACTGCACGTGGTTACCCGATTTGGACACTGCATGGGCTCGTTTGTGCAAAAATGATGTAATATGTTAATAATTCTGTTCGGTTTTAAAGGTGTCGGTTATAGTGTGTTAGGATATTAAGTATAGAAGTGTGTGGAGCTAAAGAGCACGAAAACAAACACCAAGACTGACCTTAAGTGCTTTACCACATTTCTTTACCATCGTCACTATTTACCCCAGCTTAAGTTACTCCTTACTGCATTCGCCCAGTATTCTCTGTGTGACAGTGGTGTGGGCCTAGCGTTGTGATGAATGACTCAATCCCATATTTAGCATTTGAAAAAAGCCACAAAAAACCAACGAACACCGGAATGTTTATTATCAAACACGCAGTAAAACCGTAGCAGGGCAGTGACGTCAGAGCAGTGCGAGCAACAACACTGAGGAGCCAAGGGCTTTGCGACTCACCTCCAACCACTCGGGCCTAGATTACACAAACCAACACGTTTTTCACATTTCTGCCCACAAACGTTACCTGTCCATCTACCTGGAGATCTCACTGCTGAGCCTCTCGGAGGAGAGACGGGCGCTGACGAGTTGGAAGTGCTAAACATTCAGCCAATCAGCGTCGTAGTAGGTCAACACCTGATTCACTCCGTTCAGCGCAGCGAGTAGATTATAAACAGTAGATTATACACATGTACCATAACACACAATGTCCCAAATCACAATCGACTGCATAATAATAATAACAACAACAACAACAACAACAACAACAACAACAACAACAATAATAATAATAATAATAATAATAATAACAATAACAATAACAATAATAATAATAATAGGAAGAAGAAGAAGAAGAAGAAGCAGAAGTAGAAGAATAATAATTTATTTTTTAATGTTTCTGCTTTCTTTTGAAAAAACAAATCTTGACTTTTACATTGTG
The DNA here is from genome assembly GCA_037974385.1 of Arnoldichthys spilopterus. Lineage (NCBI taxonomy): Eukaryota > Metazoa > Chordata > Actinopteri > Characiformes > Lepidarchidae > Arnoldichthys > Arnoldichthys spilopterus. Next base: position 6,507,199 of record JBBPDA010000030.1, read on the forward strand.
TTAAATGTACATGATAGACCACTAGAAATGGTCTAAAATTACTTTTGACATTTACCTCTATTATAAATTATATTTTATATTATAAATTATATGTTTTTGCTTGTCATCCAAATAGAAAACGATGCTGTAAGAATGCAAGAATATATAATATAATATAATATAATATAATATAATATAATATAATATAATATAATATACACAGTCTGTGCAGGTATATGCTTTATTACTATCAGCATCTTTCTAAAACAAACGAAATGCATTTTTTTATTCGGATTTTTTTAAAACTTTTTCACACGATATAAGGAAAAGGCAGCTCTAATGCAGATCTTTTCTTTTCCTGCAGACTGATGTTTACTACTAGTCAAATGGGAAAGCAGTACTTAACCAAAGGAGTGATGTGATCAGCTTTTCGCTACTGTAGCTGCTGTTCACTGTAGACTGGAGCGTTGCCATCAGGAGGTGCAGTTCACATGTGCCCAGCAGGGGGCAGTGCTCTCCTCCCAGCTGAGAGGCGACTCGAGTCCACATGTGCGGACTGATCTTTTCACATCTCTGCTGATCAGTTTTCATGATGATCAGCTGAGATTAAAAATCAGCAATGAACAAATATCCACCCGTAATTATATATGATCCTGAAGCAATACTGTTCTCATTGTTGCTCCGAGTCTGTAAACAAACAAATAAACAAACAAACAAACAGAAATAGTAAAGGATGGTGAGGATGTGGAAGTTTGGGATGCACTTTACAAAGAAAAGTTTATGACTGGCTGTGTGTGTACAGCTGTGTAAGTAAGTATGTGTGTGTGTGTGTGTGATGTGTGTGTGTGTGTGAGTGTGGCTCACCTCCATTTTGGGGCCTCTCTAGGCAGGTCCCACATGGAAGTGATTACACTGGGAGGAGGAAATTACAGAGCAAATGTACAGCCCATCAGCTTTACTCACGCAAACACACACACACACACACACACACACACACACACACACACACACACACACACACACACACACACACACACACACTCACACAGGGGACTGACTGAGGCAAAGAAAAAAAATGACATAACACTTTCTTTTCCTTTCTTGTCTTCTATCTGACACACACACACACACACACACACACACACACACACACACACACGACTCGCCCCAAGCAGTACATTTCCACTCCTAACTCTGGTGGGACAGCGTGGCTGTGCGTTAAATCCCGCCTCTTCTTCTCCTGCTCTCCTCTCTCAGGGAGTGTGTGTGTGTGTGTGTGTGTATGTGTGTGTGTGTGTGTGTGTGTGTAGGAGCAGGACTGTAAATTCCTCAGGAGGAGCTGTTTTAAAAGCTTCCATTAAAGCCGTCTCCGGCTGACTCGTCTGTCAGGAGCCAGGCTGTAATCCAGCACCTGAGCGCCGCAGGTCTCCAGACCAGGGGTTCGCTTTACACCTCCAGCCCACCCTCCAGCGTCTGCAGGCAGGCAGCTGGCGCTGGCCTGTGGGCTGCCTGCCGGAGCTCGCCCTGCACAGCCACATATGTCTTTATGCTCCTTTTTTTTTTACGCTGTAGGACTTTAAAGGCCCTGTATTCTGCTTTTGTGCTTGGTCCCCCAGTCCATTTCACACGCCAAACCTGTCACGGCAGATGGTCTACATTTGGGGTTAGGGGGGTGAGGGTGGTGAGGGGGCTGAGGAGGGTGAGCTGGTGGAAATTGTGTACATTTGTTATTTTCCCTGACCTCCTGCATTTCATAACAGACCAACTCAGGCAGATCTTGTTACCTGGAGAGATCACCACACCCTGAAGCCTTATGGGTAGGAAGGTTCCATCACTGCCAGCTTCGGAGTGAGGTTACTTTTATCAGTAAATGTGTTGATGCAAGATATACAGTATACATCTGTACACCTGTAACTGATACACAATATACACCTGTACACCTGTAACTGATACACAATATACACCTGTACACCTGTAACTGATACACAATATACACCTGTACACCTGTA
>JBBPDA010000030.1:6653876-6669443 GCA_037974385.1 Arnoldichthys spilopterus
TATCTATCTATCTATCTATCTATCTATCTATCTATCTATCTATCTATCTATCTATCTATCTATCTATCTATCTCAGTCTGTCTGTCTGCCTGTGTCAATCTGTTCAGTCAGGCAGTCTGTCTGTCTGTCTGTCTGTCTGTCTGTCTGTCTATCAATCTACCAACCTATCTCAGCTTCTTCAGTCATTCTTCAGCAGGCGTGTGTAGTGTGTTTGTGTGAGTGCGTGTAAGTAAACACACGCTTCCGCTTCTTATATCACAAATTACCTGTAGTTTCCCACACGTGCGGACGCCCTGCCATCCTTTATGGCCGTGTTTCTGTGTTTACGTTATAAACGCTGAGGGAGCTTTATTGTATTTGTGAGTATAATAGTCAGGCTGGCACAATGGAACTGTCTCGGAGACAAATCCAGAGGTGGCGCACTGACAACAGAACAAAGGGAGCAGGATCGAAAGGAAGGAAACAATGTCATGCTAACCAGCCCATCTGAAAGGAGCGCAGAAAACACGCCAATATTGCGCAGTGAAGTCGGCGGCGTAGCGTTGCCAAAACGGCCACAGGAAAATCCACGGAGAGGGAGAGAGAGGGGAGAGATGAAAGGGAGATTTGAAAGATAAATGGAAAAAGAGGAAGACAGAGGGGGGTGCCAGCAGAGGAGAGAGGGAAGAAAGAGTGTTTGTCCCAAATATGACAAGTTAAACTGCACAAACAACATGAGTAGGCAAAATAGAGCTAGTGAGCTGTTTTCATTCCAAGAAAGGGGGAAAACAATATTTTCCCTGCGGATTGGGTTTGGTTTGTGTAAGAATGTGAGGTTGATTCGTCAAAGTGTGTGTTCCTAAATGTGTGTGTGTGTTGTTTTTTTTTTTTTTTGTTTTTTTTTTTTGCTAAAAAAAACTGACCTCAATTGCTGAATTGTTTTGGTGGACGAATAAAAATATGTCAGAAGATAATGTTTTTAAATATATTTGCATAATATAAAATATAATGGCTAAAACTCATGAAGCATGTTTTTTTTTTTCTGTGTTGTATTCAGATTATGTGGCACAACAGTGAGCAGTGAATTTGTCGTCTGCATTAAATCCATCTATGACACCTGTGTGCATACACCAGGAGCAGAAGGACGTAGTCTGCATACCTACGTCACAGTTAGGTGCCTTGCCCAAGGGCACTCAGCCATGGATGTGGGAGGGGGACAGCACTTCTTACTCTTTCACCCCTCCCACTTTTTCCCTGCTGGTCCCAGGAATTGAACCAGTGATTTTCTGATCGTAAGCCCTCTTCTCCGATCATTAGGTCCAGTCATTACAACAGGGTGCAGGGATAACTCTTCAAAATGAACCTAAAGTCCACTGATCTAGGTCAGTGAGACCATAGCTAACGCCCATAGCTCCAGTCCAGTGAGACCATAGCTAACGCCCATAGCTCCAGTCCAGTGAGACTATAGCTAACGCCCATAGCTTCAGTCCAGTGAGACCATAGCTAACGCCCATAGCTCCAGTCCAGTGAGACCATAGCTAAAGTCCATAGTTAGAGTTCAGTGAGACCATAGCTAATGCCCATAGCTCCAGGCCAGTGAGACCATAGCTAACGTCCATAGCTCCAGGCCATTGAGACCATAGCTAACGTCCATAGCTCCAGTCCAGTGAGACCATAGCTACTGTCCATAGCTCCAGGCCATTGAGACCATAGCTAAAGTCCAAAGTTACAGTTCAGTGAGACCATAGCTAATGTCTGTACCGCCAGGTCAGTGAGACCATAGCTACTGTCCATAGCTCCAGTCCAGTAAGACCATAGCTAAAGTTCATAGTTACAGTTCAGTGAGACCATAGCTAACGTCCATAGCTCCAGGCCAGTGAGACCATAGCTAACGTCCATAGCTCCAGTCCAGTGAGACCATAGCTACTGTCCATAGCTCCAGTCCAGTGAGACCATAGCTAAAGTCCATAGTTAGAGTTCAGTGAGACCATAGCTAATGCCCATAGCTCCAGGCCAGTGAGACCATAGCTAACGTCCATAGCTCCAGGCCATTGAGACCATAGCTAACGTCCATAGCTCCAGTCCAGTGAGACCATAGCTACTGTCCATAGCTCCAGGCCATTGAGACCATAGCTAAAGTCCAAAGTTACAGTTCAGTGAGACCATAGCTAATGTCTGTACCGCCAGGTCAGTGAGACCATAGCTACTGTCCATAGCTCCAGTCCAGTAAGACCATAGCTAAAGTTCATAGTTACAGTTCAGTGAGACCATAGCTAACGTCCATAGCTCCAGGCCAGTGAGACCATAGCTAACATCCATAGCTCCAGTCCAGTGAGACCATAGCTAACATCCATAGCTCCAGTCCAGTGAGACCATAGCTAACGTCCATAGTTACATTTCAGTGTGATCATAGCTCATGTCCATACCACCAGTCCAGTGTGATCATAGCTAACATCCATAGCTCCAGTACAGTGCGATCATAGCTAACATCCATAGCTCCAGTCCAGGGTGATCATAGCTCATGTCCATAGCTCCAGTACAGTGCGATCATAGCTAACATCCATAGCTCCAGTCCAGGGTGATCATAGCTCATGTCCATAGCTCCAGTTCAGTGTAATCATAGCTAGTGTCCTTAGCTCCAGTTCAGTGTGATGGCAGCTAATGTCCATCGATACAGTTCAGTGTCTGAGAAAAAGTCTGAGAATAAAGGAGTCTGAGTGGATCTGTGAAGGTCAGTTGTTTGTCTCAGTGTTACTCAGCTCTTTTGAAGGAATAAGTTTAGCCCTGCTGTTCTGGACTCAATGGGTTGTGGGAGCAGCAGTGAACTGAAGCAGGTGATGGGTATGGTGTGAATTTTGGATCCTCATTAAATAGGCAAATTTCATGAAACATTGTAGTGATATAGTGATACATAGATAATTGACATTAAGCTAAACATCCAGCAAAACAGAGTAACTAGTAGCTAATAATAAAGCTAATAAATCTGCTAATCTGTGCATCATCTAGTGTTTTGCTCAGCATAATTATCACTAATGTTTTGTAGTGGGCAGTGGTAGCCTAGTGTTTAAGGACTGAAGGTCGCAGGTTCAAGTCCCAGGTACCACTGAGGTACCCTTGAGAAAGGAACCGTCCCACTACACCGCTCCACAGGTGCTGTTGATAGCTGCCCGCTGTGCCACGTGTGAATGGGTTAAATGCAGGTGTCCCATTTCGTTGTGGTGCACTTTATGTGATGGGGTGTGTTCACGGTGACAAATTGACACTTTCACTTGAAGACCTAAGCAAGTTTCACCCACAAATAAAACAGATTATAGTGATTTAGGAGTTTTTCTCTGTACACAGTTTATAAAGGGAAAGGGCTTCGGAAAAGAGACATTTCACATTCCCGTTGGCTGAAACGGCTGAGAAGGAATCATTTTGCTGGGACAAGGTGGCATTATGGCATCTGCCCGATGAAATATGGATTTCAAGACTGGAATATTTTAAATGGTCTAGGTCATGCCCCAAAAGTGGTAATGACTATTGAATTTTTCATTTTGAGCACAGGTCTTTAAAGGGCATTTTGGGGGTCAAAGTTGGGATGGGGGGTTTGGTTTTGCACCAAGGAAAATTCTTCTTTAACCCCTTGAACCACAGGCTTATTATTCCATTATTAATGTCATTATTCAGTCATTACCATGAACTAGGCGTACCACATGTATGAGAGCCGCAGAAGCTGAGGGAATGAGAAAAACGTATATGATGCCAAGTGGTGTTTCAAGTTTCAGTCCATACTGAAAGTGTTGAGTGCTGATGTTAGAATGAGGTGTTTGTTGTATATTTTCGCAGACAATTCAACCTAGCACATGTTACCTGAGGATTTGAAGTCAGAGTATATTTTGAAGATTAGACCAAACTGTGTCAGGTGAAAAGGGTGGCGAGGTTTAGCCAATAAGTGCTTTGTTCCTTCCCCAATTTAAGGGGGACTAGCACGAGAAGACACGCCCACCTATAGACACAAATCTTTCAGCTGGGCAGGGCAACAGTAACACCAAGTTTCATGTGAACAGGTGAAGTGCATGTTATCGGTTGGAAAAAAATAAAAAGCAATAAATCTAGATCATAATAATTATACACACAGATCAGCCATAACATTAACACCACCTGCCTAATACTGAGTGTGTCCCTCCTGCAGCTGAAACAGCTCTGACTGTGGTGCACTGTGTGTTCTGACCCCTTTCTATCAGAGTCAGCATCACTTTTTAACCCACAGTAGCTCTTCTGTGGGATCGGACCAGCATCGGCTGCATCAGTGAGCCTTGGGTGCCCATGACCCCTGATTCACCAGTTCACTTCCTTGGATCACTGTTGGTAGGCACTAACTGGTGCACATCTGGAACACTCCACAAGACCTGCCAGTCTGAAGATGCTCTGACTCGGTCGTCTAGTCATCACAATAAGGCCCTCGTCAAAGTGGCTCAGACCCTCCCGCGTTTTTCCTGCTTTCAGCACGTCAACTTCAAGAACTGACTGTTCATTCCTGCCTAATATATCCCACCCCTCTGAAAGGTGCCATCATAATAAAATAACTATAAAGTCAATGTTATTCACGTTACCTGTCAGTGGTGTTAATGTTGTGGCTGATCTGTGTAAAGAGTAATTAGGAATCAGATCAATATTTTTTTTCCCTTCATACTGTATTCGCCTGTGAAAATGCAGGTAAAACATTTTACCCCTGAAAGGAGGCATCGTTGTCCACCCTTCCCCGCACTTTACACATGATAATACATTATATCCAGACGTAAGCCAACACAAGAAGGAAAATCATCTCCGCTCCTGTCAGGGCCTGGTCGTCCAGTTTAAAGCATTCGTCTCCACTCTTCACCCTCAAAAAAACTGCCGCTCGCTGACACAAATGTATTCCTACGGCATGCTGCACTATCGATTACTACACCAAGAGGGAATTAATCAGAACGACATACAAATCATCTCAAAAAGCCTAGGCTCCTTCACACACACACACACACACACACACACACCAGCCTGGGTCCCACCACACTTTTTAGGGGGGCTAATTTGAGACAAGAGATGCGATATCACGCCCTGTCAGAGTTAAAGCAGCCCTGCTCGTCAAGGATAGTCAGAACTACACATACACACACACACACACACACACACACACACACACACACCCCTCTCAAGAACACTCGAGATGTGATTAATGTCAAGGATTTGCTCCGTGTGGAGAATAAACTGGAAAACATGAGGCAGACGTGAAACAACAAATGCGAACCTTTAGCACCTGTCCTTTCTTCTATTACACTGAACGCCTGCCCTCCCTCTCCCCTCCCTCTCTCCTCCCCTCTCTCTCCCTCTCCCCCTCTCCCTCTTTCACTCATGTCTCTTCCTCAGGTTTCTCTCTCTTTTTCTTTCTTTCTTCTCGTTTCTTCTCTTTCTTTCTATTTTCTCTCTCTCCCTCTCTCCTCCCCTCTCTCCCTCTCCCTCTCTCCCTTTCACTGTCTCTTCCTCAGGTATCTCTCTCTTTCTTTTTCATTCTTTCTGGTTACTCTCATTGTTTTTTTCTCTTTCTTTCTATTCTCTCTCTCCCCTCCCTCTCTCCTCCCCTCTCTCTCCCTCCCCCTCTCTCACTCTCCCTTTTACTGTCTCTTCCTTAGGGGTTCCCTCTCTTTCTTTTTCTTTCTTTCTGGTTTCTCTCATTCTTTTTTTCTCTTTCTTTCTGTTTTCTCTCACACACTCTCTCTCTCCTCTCTTGTATTCTCTCTCTCACTTGCTCTCTCTCCCTCTCTCTCCCTCTCATTCTTTTTCACTATTTCGTCCTGCTCTCTCTCTTATCTCCTTCGCTGTTTTTCTTCATTTTCTCTCTCTCTCTCTCTGGCCTTTTCTTTCTTTCTTTCTCCTTCTGTTTTCTGTGTCTCGTTCTCTTTTTCATTTTCTCTTTCTTTTTCACTTTCTTTCTTTCCTTTCGTTTTCTCTTCCTATCCTTTTTTCATTCTATTTTTCTCTCTCTCTGTCTAGCTTTTTTCTCTTTTTTTCCTTCTCTTCCTTTCTATTTTCACTCTCTCTTTTGTTCCCTCTTATTCTCTCTTTCTCTTTCTGCCTTTCTTTTTCACTATTTCTCCCTATTTCTTCTTGCTCTCTCTTGTCCCCGTCCCTCTTTTTCTACATTTCTCTCTTTTGTTTTCTTTCACTTTTCTCTCATTTTCCCGTCTTTTTTTCTCTTTCTGTCTCCTTTTTGTCTGTTAATTTTTCCTCCCCCACACTTTCTCCCACACACGCATTTCCCTCACACACACGCATTTCCCTCCGTCTTTTTCCCCCTCTCCTCTTCCTCTCCTCTGCCGAGTGGCAGTAGATATAATCCTCTTCTAATGGACGTTTAATATTTACACGTTGGCATAATCGCTTAAGCGCCGTTTCTCCAGGCCTTGTTTGGGTACTTGGAGGGCATCTGACAGCCTATTCATCACAAAGTGAGCATGCAGAACCTCTCACCCCCCTCTACAATCAATCAGCCCACAACACACGCGCACACACACACACACACCTTGCTGTGAGATACAGGCCGACCCTGTATTAATCACCCGTTTAGGTTTGCATAACCTCATTCCATATAGCCCCATCACACACACACACACACACACACACACACACACACACACACACACATAAATATTTGTTTTTAAATCTTGTCAGGAACAGCCATGACATTGCACATAACACCTGCCGTTATTGTGCAGGTCATGCCACAAAAACAGCTCTGACTGTGCTGCACTGTGTGTTCTGACCCCTTTCTATCAGAGTCAATATCACTTTTTACACCACAGTAGCTCTCCTAAGGGGTCAGACCAGACAGGCTAGCCTTCACTCCCCACATGCATCAGTGAGCCTTGGGTGCCCATGACCCTGTTGCCAATTCACCAGTCAGATCACTTTTGGTAGGTATATATGTAATGGGGTATCACCTGAACAATCAGTACTTGAAGTTGATGTGCTGGAAGCAGGAAAAATGGGAATGGGTGAGCACAAGGGTGGCAGGTCCTGTGGAGATTTTCAGGTATGCAGTAATCAGTACCTACCAAAAGTGATCCAACTGGTGAATTGGCAACAGGCTCATGGGCATGTGGGGAGTGAAGGCTAGCCTGTCTGGTCTGACCCCTTAGGAGAGCTACTGTGATATAACTGACCCAAAGTCCAGGCTCTGTCTCGCCTCTTTGATGCTGTCTAACAACCAAGGTGGAGAAAATATTGTCCAAACCAACTGGAGGTAAATCTATATACATATATAAAACCACTAATATTAAAATAAATACAATTAACAGTAAAACAGTAAATTGTGATTTTATTCCCAGAGTTCTCTGAGTGGACGCCCAGTGTTACTGCAGTTTATCACTGGTTTGGGCTCAATCAGTCCTTCATTAGATGAAACCAGATGCTGATGGAGCTTCACACACATCCACACAGTGACCTGAGGCATGAAGGGCAAATCTGGAGCCAAACCATATAAAATGCCCTGGAAATATATGTAAACAAGTAAACACACGCGTGCACCCACACACACACACACACACACACACACACACACACACGTCCTCCGTCTCAGAATGATACCTATTAGTCCTTCTGAAAGGCCTTAGCTGTGAATAGTATTCGGCGAGGCTGTGAGGATTAATCTTCTGTCTGTCAAACTCGACACTTCTGTGCATTTAAAAGCCGCCCGCGCGCCCAGGCAAAGGGGACCGGGCCTTAAGCAAAAACACATCTAATCACATGCTCAGATCCTGATTTCTTTTTAATGGATTGCTGGACTGAAATGACTGCACCTGCAGAGAAGGAGACAGTCTTCTGGTTGGCTGTTATTGTGAAGAGTTGCTGAGAAACGGCTAAAATGCTGACCTTGACTTTCCTCAGCTCAGATGTGACTGGACGTTGCTCCAATGAGACCAAGAAAAGACAGTTATATATTTATATAGCACACAGTTCAACATATAGTGGTGCCGGAGAGTTTGTGAATAAAGAGAATACAATGAAATATATGACACATAAATATTATAAACTGCCATTAATTTATTTAAATTGATCCAAGACTGACAAACTAGAAGTGAGAGACAAAACTATGTGAACCTTCGGTTTTTTAGTATTTGGGGAGACCCCCTTGTACAGCAATTACTTGATGTTTGTGAGGGTCAACGTGTCTTCAAGGAGAGGTCAGGATTCACCAAAATTATTTTTAAAGCTTTTATTTAAAAGAGAGAGCGAGCAATTTCAATATAAAATTCAAGTAAACAAAGCCTGCTGGAATCGAGGATCCTCGAGTGAAGGTTAGGCAGAAAGATCAGGAGCGCAGAGCTTCACTTTGCACTGAAGGTCTCCGAGCACTGAATGATGGTCAATACTGATTCAGAAATACTGTGTGTTTGCCACGTGTCAAAACCAGTTTCAACCAACTGTGAGTGTCCTTGATAGAAGATATGGTCATGTGTAAGTTAACACAGAAGCGAAGAGAACGTTTAGTCTAAAACGATCTCTTTGGTCTACAGATGGTGAGGTGTCAAGGGTCCTGGAGTTTAAGGGACCTTCGGCCTTGGGCCAAAATCACCAGACTGCAACTAAATGTTTCCAGTAACTGTTGACCAGTCCTGCACATTAACTTGGAGATATTTTGGCCCATTTCCCATAAAAATGGCATCAACTGTGGGATGTTGGAAGGTTTCCTCATATGAACTGCTCGCTTCTGGTCCTCCCCCAACATTTCTATTGGGTTAAGTTCAGAACTGTGACTTGGCCATTCCAAAACATCGACTTTATTCTTTTTTAAGAATTCTTTAGTAGAACAACTTTTTTTGCATAGTCATTGTCTTGCTACATGTTCCACTTTCTCTAAAGATTCGGTTCACAATGATGTCCTTACATTTCCTTAAGATTTCACTGGCATAATTCAGAATTATTTGTTTAAGAGACGACAGGCTGTCCTGGGTCAGATGCAGCAAAACAGGCCTGAAGCATGACACTGCCACCGTCATGCTTCACATACTATTACCTGCCCCCTGCAGTGATCTTTCTAGGTCGACCACTCCTGGGGAGTCCTCCAAGTTTTTTAAAGATGGTTTTGTAACCTTTTCCAGCCAGATGAGCAGATGAGAAGAAAAACTTTTCTAAGGCCCTTAGAAATCTTCTCCCTTCACTTATCCAGTCATGTGTTTTGAACTGTGGACTCTGATAGACCTCTGTGTTTTGTCGCCTACTTACACTTGATTATCACCCCATTGACTGACATCTGACTCTAATTTCACCTTTAAATCAATTGCGAATCCTAGAGGTTCACATATTTTTGTCATTCACAGATCTGTAATCTTGGATCATTTTCCTCTACAAAAAAGGCTAAGTATAATACTTTGTCTCGTTTATTTAATTTAAATTTCATTATCTACTTTAAGGACTTTGTAAACATTTAATGATGTTTTGGTCAAATTTAGGCAGAAATACAGAACATTTTCTCTTTCAAGCACCACTGCATTGTGGGCTGTAACGGACTCCTTCGTTGTGCGACTGTTGGCAGCAGTGCTGGCCTCACATGACTTGGCTTGCCTTCACCCTCCCAGTGTTGGTGGTATCGTGTTTATTCATTAGTACCCTTTTCTGATGGTTATGGCAACCTTGGCATAAAAAGTGACCATACATGTCTGTTTGCTGCCACCTGCTGAAATGCTGGGGTCTGTTTTATGCTTCACAGCAGCATGTAACTAATAGCAGTCAGGTGTATCCTGCTGATCTTCCCGCAAGGATGGAAAAGTGTGTGTGTGTGTGTGTGTGTGTGTGTGTGTGTGTGTGTGTCACAGAAGGCATCTCCCACATGTCTGCACCAGAACAGGTGCCCAACTCCTCTCTTACGCATGTGTCACTCAGCATTGTCATGGGACGATGCAGGTCTCTCTTGCTCCATCAGACCATGAAATGTTCTATCAGATGTTGAAGGAAAAGTACAAGATGAACGCAGGTAAAGATAGGAGGGTGTAACCACGCACATGCACAGAGGGAAAGAGAAAATAAAGAGAGAACGAAGGAAATCGAGAGGGGAATAAAAAAGAGAGATGGAGTGGAGTGGGCGAGGCATGGGGAGGGTCATTTCAAAATGTGGTGGGGACAAAATGTACTAATCTTTCAAAAAGTGGTGGGAACCGTGTGCAAATGACCCAAACAGCTAATATCATGCTGAGGTGCAAGTACCTTTCAAAGCAACATTTTTAGTGAGTGAAGTGACTATTTGTCATTGTGAACACACTCAAGCACCACAATGAAATGTGACCTCTGCATTTAACCCATCATACATGTGGAGCAGTGGGCAGCTATCAACAACGGCCAGGGAGCAGTGTACCTTGGGTAAGGTTACCTCAGTAGTGCCCAGGCCGGAACTTGAACCTGTGACCTTCAGGTCCAAAAGGCAGCGTCCTAAACACTAGAACACCGTTGCCTGCAACTAACAGTTGTTACGTGGTCGAATAGTTGATTCCTAAGCTGCAGATCCAGTGTATTAGGCACAAAAACTGCTAAATTATCTCAAGAACAGTTTTGAAAGCCATGGCATCCTGCACATCCACAAAGTGGTCATCATTTCAAACCCACTCAGAGGGAAAGATAAACACAAAATCTGTCCACCAGCGACTGTTAAACACGGCAGTGGATCTGTAACAGCAGTCACATTGGCGTCGTTAGGTGTGGTGATTGCCCTACATGGTCCTATAATAATCAAGGAACATGATGCCATTGCACTGAGCTAGGCACACCCTATGGTGTGTTCATCCCTTGTGATCTTCCCTTACTCCTGAAAGTTAATGCCCAAATACACACCACTATGCAAGGTTTCATGAGCATCTGGGGAAAGTCGATTTCCACTTCTCCGCCCCTTAGGGAACGGCAGGCTTTTCTCCTAAAGTGTCGTCCAAAATATCCCACTATACACAGCTCAAAATGTGCATGGAGTCCAAGAAGGATCTGTTCTGAGAGTAATACCCACCCTCTGTTAAGTAATCAATGTATTGGTACACAGACTCTTTAGTTCATTGATTGTGGCTTGAGAAGTTAATGAAAAGCTTTACTCTAAGCAGCTTCTGCTTTTTTCCTATAGAGGGAATGCACACGAAGTCACAGAAAAAGCAATTTTAGCATTTAGCTCAAATGCCACAAAAAGAGAAGAGGGAGTGATCTTCATAGTTTCGATGTTTCTTCTACTGAAAGCAGCCACGTTTTGCCACTCAGTCCAACTGAGAAGGGCATGTTCTGGTGGGAAAGTGATGTTGGTGCATATCCTCTATAATATTGTTTCCCCACACTGGTCCTGGACTCTCATGGGTCTTCTCCTCATTTATACAGTTCTAGAATGCTCTCTGTCCATTTACATGGTTCTAGAATGTTTTCCACATTCACATTCTTTTAGAATTTTCACTCTCCTTTACACCGTTCTACATGTTTCCCAAATCTTACTCCTATTGAATATTCTTTCCAGTTCCTTCCCTTCCCTTCCTCAGTTTGTGCTCCACTAGAATGTTCTCCCGCATCCACACTTATCTGACTGATCAACATGCCCACTCATTTCATACTGCTTAAAAATAAGTATGTTCTATCCAAATTCTACTGTTCTGGAATGTTCATTTTATACTGCTCTAGAACGTTCATTCTCCATCTTTACTCTCCTATAATGTTCTCCCCTTTTACACTGTTCTACAATGTTCTCCCCAACTCACACTAATCCTTTGGTTCTTCAGTACTGGAAAGAATAAAACCAACTACCAACTCTGGAAGCTTAGGGATTGTTGCGGAACATTGTGGCAGTGTGTCATTGCTTTCAGCATCATGGAGATCAGAGAGATGGTACAGAGAGGTGGCATGAAAAGTCCTCACAGAGAATGGCAACGGTGAGTAGTGAATAAATTATCTCTGCAGTGACTTTCACACCTGGTCTTTCACCCAAACTACAGTTATTGCGTAAGACAATAAGACATAGCGCTGACCTCACTCTGGGCTATGAGAAAGTTTGGATATTGATGCCACTAAAGAACCAGATCAGAAATCCCTCACCTCACGTTGATTCTTATGGATGATTCACAAGATCACAAATTTCACTATAATTTGATTAGAATTAGATGTAATATACTTAGTACTAAAAGTGCATCAGGATAAAATGGTGGTTTTGGACCAAACAGTTCTAGGGACTTTTTAAAAGAAACAACCCACCGTGGAGCTTTCCAGAGATCTACACACCCTCAGAGGAATTTTTCTCTGTTTGCATTCACACTGCAAGTTGGAACACAGACATGACGTAAGCATGTCACAGTGAAGATACGGTGACGGCATAGGAGGAGATGGAGGATGCAGTGGTCAGAGCACAAAACCAGAGCACAAAAACATCAAAAGCATGTTGTGGTTCTTCTGTCTCATATTGACTCAATAAAGCTTGGACTTCACTGTCCATCCATCTGTACATGTTTATTCTCGTTCTTTAGTGCTAAGAGCTGTTGTTTACATTGCGAACGTTTCACACAGTTTAAAGATGGTGCCTGAAATCACTGTGCACTCTCATCTGGACCAAATCACCATTCACTTACATCCCTAATGGTTCTTCTAGTGCGAGAAAGTACAGACCCTAAAGTAGGAGCTAAAAACATTGCTCTAAGCACTATAATTGTTCTCAGTTTCCTGTGGTGTGAACACATAATAAACAACAAACTTCCATCAATGGTTCTAAAAACTACTGTTCCTACGGTCTGAAGTTGAATGTGTAGCGCTGGGCGTAATGTGACAGTAGTGCAGTTTGGTCCCTTATGGACTGTCTACATATGCTTTAATTGTTAGCAAACTATCTGGTGGATTACAGCATTAGGCCTAGGATTAGGATAAGAATTACATTAACATTCTGGGTTAAGGTTACGATTAGCATTATGGGTTAGAATTAATACATGTTTATTATAATATACAATAATATAATGTATCTTTTATACCAGGGGTGCTCAAAACTGAGTCCTGGAGGGCTGGTGTCCAGCACAGTTTGGTTGTTCCCCTCTTCAAACACACTCACTAAACCTGGCACTTAACAGGTGAGTTTAAACAGGTGTGTTTGAGCAGGGAAATCGCCAAATTGTGCAGGACACCAGCCCCTCCAGGACCAGATATGGGCACCCCGGTTTCATACTCAACTCGGATTCCAGGTGCATTTAATAAGTGTTTAAGTATCTACAGTGGACCATCAGAAGGCACGTGTGCACAATGAACACTTAACTAATAATTACATCATTAATTAATTTATAAATTAATACTTAGATACTGTGAAAAATATCATCACAGCTACTGGGTTCACACTCTGACTGAAGAATTATGGGATTGATGCAGCCCTCATAGCACTAAACAAACGGCATGCAAATGCAATAAAGGGGGTTTCTTTATGTTTTTTGGATTTTGGCAGAAACTGATGCCACGAAAAATCTGCATGCAATGTTTTTTGATGCCATCCTAACATGCAACTGACCAAATGTGAGTCCTGAAAGTCAGTGTGGACCAATGTGCAAAAAAACAGTCAGCGTTTGATCCGTGCTCACTTGATGGCATTGACACACAAAGCCTATATACAGTATTCTACAGGGAAGCATGGGTTCATACATGAAGTGAAGGTAACTATTTGTCATTGTGAACACACTCGAGCACCACAACAAAATGTGACCTCTGCATTTAACCCATCATACGTGGAGCAGCGGGCAGCTATCAACAGCACCCAGGGAGCAGTGTAGTGGGACGGTACCTTGCTCAAGGGAACCTCAGTGGTACGTGGGCTGGGACTTGAACCTGTGACCTTCAATTCATAAGGGCAATGTCCTAACCACTAGGCCTCCACTGCCATGGACATTCCAGGAAACAAGACATGACATCCTCAGCAGTCAACAGCACCTTCCTTTCTGAGTCATGTACACAACACAAAAAACACAAAGCACCTCTTGAAATCTTTAACTGAAAAACACAACTGCACTGATCTTGGAACTTTTGGAATTTTCTGGAATCAGATAATATAGTAGTAATAATATAGTTGAGGTTAAAGTCATTTGTAATCACATGCATGTGTTTAAATCTGAGCCATTTCGCTACTTTTTGTTCATTCTGGTTTGGAGTCGTTAGGTGTGTTCACACTACGCTGTTTTTTTGTCAAAGCAGAGCCTGGAGCACCTCACAGCTGTTACACAGCTAACACTGAATACTTCACACTTTTCTAAACAGTTAAATTTGTAACTTTTTTCGTAAAAGGGACCCTGCGATTTTCTGACCACCTTGCACCAGCTTGGTAGACAGACTTTTTACAGCGTTGCAGAGATGCACAGATTTTCCTTCCTTTTGTTGTCAAAGGATTTTTATTTGTTTGCTCTCTTTCAAATGTTTAACATTTTAAAATGCATCAATTAAAAATATCTCTGCGACTTTAATTCCTCCAAAACATATGTCTCACATATGTCGTTCCATGCTTATGTTTCACAAAATACAAATGTAGAAAGTTGGGTTTTGAGAGTACAGTCATATGCCAAAGCTTTAGCACCTCTGGTCTTTTTACATGTGGCTGTTTTGAGTGAAAATAAGTGAAATGTTAACAGACCTTTAACAGAGAATACACTTATAATAACTGACGTATCTGCAAATTGTAATGTAAAATGTATTTGCTGAGTTTTATATATGGTTAACAAAACGCATGTTATGTCCTATTTTTCCCTTAAAGTTTTACATTTGGCAAATAAACAGCGATTGTGCATTAAAATGCCAAACTCTCATTAGAGGATGTGCACTTACGCTGAAAGACAACAAAACATGATTTGACCAGAGACATCCAAGCTTTTGCATATATCTTACAATATAAAATACTGGTCAAAAGTTTTTAACACCCGTTTTGTTCTATTTTTTACTAATAATTTAAGCACTTTGATTACAGTGAATAAGCTTAAATGGTGAACTGCGCAAGGTAAAAAAAATAGGTCACCAATAACAAAAAATAAACATGTGAACATCATGGAAAACAGGAATTTTAAAGAATTACGGATTATTTATTAATTAACTTACAGCTTAAATCAACATAAAGGATGCCCCAAAGTTCATGCAAAGAATTCCTTGGAATTCCAAGGTGCCCTGACGTTTGCTGCTTCATTTTTATCCCCTTCTGTTCAGTTCATCCCAAACCAGCTGGATGTTAAGTCTGGAGCTGTGCTGCTCTTCCATAAACTGAACCTACTGCCAAGTTCTTTTCTTCTATTGTTTTGCCTCATTATTTCACCGTCTGTCTTTATTTCTGGGCTTGTCCTCCCCATTCTGATATGGATATACACTACTACCTCCTGCTTTACAACACTGTGCTAATTATGCTTCAGAGGCTGTAGTAACAGTGTGTTCCTGCTCTGCCTTTGTTCAAAAAGAGGGGTTGGTAAGTAATCGCCAGAAGTTGGAGCTCCTATGGGAATTGTTTGCATTAGCCTTAATTAAGTCTTAATTTAAGTGAAAGTGACTATTTGTCATTGTGAACACACTCAAACACCACAACGAAATGCAACCTCTGCATTTAACCCATCA
>JBBPDA010000030.1:6675886-6687464 GCA_037974385.1 Arnoldichthys spilopterus
AACCTTGGCTCACGCTCGAGCCCACCGATCTCTGTCTCAGGTGTTAAATTTGGGGGGGGGGGGCGACTCGAATGTCGTGTGAGCGAGCGTGTGTGTGTGTTTGTTCCAGGAAGCGCTTTAAATCCCTTTAAAAATGGTGAAGGCCGATTCTGACTCAGCGCCGGCAGGGGGCGCCCGAAACACCGAGCGCCCTGGATTAATGATCTTCAGTGACAAAGTTTGAGTCATGCGTTTTGTAATGTGTGTGTGTGTGTGTGTGTGTGTGTGTGTGTGTGTGTGTGTGTTTGAGTACGTGTATTAAACTCTTTGTGAGGACCAAATGTTCTCATAGTCACAGGAATGCAAGAAAATCTGTCAAAGCGAGGACATTTCACTGGTCCTTGCATGAAACCGAGCTGTTTTTTTCCACAAATCCAACTCTTTTCAGGAAAAAAACTAAAAGAGCAAAGAGATTGTGTTTTGTTTACCGAGGTTAAGGTCAGGGTTGGGTTTAGGTGTTGGTGTAGTATTACTGTAATACAGTGTTGCAGAAATCAATGAACTACAAAGATAGCATTACCAACCTGTGTGTGTGTGTGTGCATGTGTGTGTGTGCGTTTGTGTGTGTTAAAGTGTGAATCACTGCATATACGGGAAATCTTTTGCTTTTTTTTCCCAGAAAGCTTCTGTAGAGCTGGAAAGCCTCTGCTGCTGTGTGTGAGCTTATTACATCTGGTGGAATACACTTGGCTCGAGTGCAGGAACACGCAAAGAGTTGGGGGCATTGGGTGGGTGGGACGGGTTTATTCCCCTTTGACCATAGTACCCATCATTGACAAAAACTTACAGTCTTACTACCAACAGACTTTTTGGATCACACCTCCCTGATTTCCCCCGTCATCGACAGATGTTGTGTTGATCACCATCAGGATCCTGTAGCACAGAAAGTGATGCTGACTCTGATAGAAAGGGGTCAGAACACACAGTGCAGCACAGTCAGAGCTGTTTCAGCAGCAGGAGGGGACACACTTAGTATTAGGCCGGTGGTTTTAATGTTGTGGCTGATTGGTGCATAATTTATAACATGCTGTATGACACTGTTTATACCAATCAGCCATAACATTAACACCACTGACCGGTGAAGTGAATAACATTGACTCTAGTTCTTTCATTACAATAGCACCTGTCAGGGGGTGGGATATATTAGACAGCAAGTGAACAGTCAGTTCTTGAAGCTGATGTGCTGGAAGCAGAAAAAACATGTGAACATAAGGACCTTAGTCACATCAACGAGGGCCTTATTGTGATGTGCTAGACAACTGAGTCAGAGAGTCTCCAGAACAGCAGGTCTTGTGGAGTGTTTCAGGTGTGCAGTTGTTAGTACCTACCGACAGTGACCCAAGGAAGGACAACTGGTGAATTAGTGACCGGGGTCATGGGTCCTTAAGGCTCACTGATGCATGTGGGGAGTGAAGACTAGTCCATCTGGTCCACAGAAGAGCTGCTGTGGTTTAAAAAGTGATGCTGACTGATGAAGTGAAAGTGACTATTTGTCATTGTGAACACACTCAAGCACCACAACCAAATGTGACCTCTGCACTTAATCCATCACACATGGAGCAGTGGGCAGCTATGAACAGCGAACGGGGAGCAGTGTAGTGGGACGGCACCTTGCTCAAGGGGACCTCAGTGGTGCCCAGGGACTCGAACCTGCGACCTTCAGGTCCCAAAGGCAAAGTCCTAACCACTAGGCTTCCACTGCCCATTGAAAAATCTGAACCTTCCACAGGTTCTTCTTGAATAAGAGAAAAAATGCAGCGGGACAGAGCCCAGTGCAGCTTTTCCAGTTCCCAATAGAAGCCATAGAAGATTCTGAAAGATCAGCGTTCAACAGAATCAGTTCAAAAGAATCAGAACTGACCTGAGAAACCAGCCCTTAGAAAGGGGATTTAGGCTAAAGCGGTCAGAACACACTGCACCACAGTCAGAGCTGTTTCAGCAGCAGGAGGGACCTGCTCAATATTAGGCAGGTGGTGTTAATGTTATGGTTGATCAGTGCAATAATGCACCAGCACAAAAAATGTGTTTTGTGATGTAAAATTATTTAAATCACATTAATGCACATTTTTTTTCCGTGCATCGCTACACATGTTCCTGTGCAGGCCTCGCAGGCTTCTGAGGTCATGGAGGTCACATGCTGTACTGTAGCATCACCACCTTCAATTACAGGGATGTTGTTTTCTGCCACAAGACTGTGAGTCACCACGGCACATTAGAGCTAAAAGCCAAAACCAGAAGCCGGTGTTGCATCTATCACTGGAGCCTCTTATCATGTGCGCTGCGCATGGTCTGTGTGCTGAGTGTGTCTTTCTGTGTTCCAGGTCATGGAGGTGATAGATGAAGCGCCCGGTGCCCGGCTCTGCCCCTCCAAAGCCCCCCGCAGCCTGATGAAGTGGAGGAAGAGGGTCAAGTCTGAGTACATGAGGCTCAGGCAGCTCAAACGCTTCCGCAAGGCTGAGGAAGTGAAGGTGAGAACACACTCACACACTCGCCTGCATTCATGGCTGTGTGATGTTGTGAAGCAGAGGTGCGATGGGCTTGTGTGTGTGTGCGGTATTACACACATCAGCCACAACATTAACACCACTGAGAGGAAACGTGAATAACATTGACTGTCTGGTTATTTCATTACAATGGCACCTGTCAGGGGAGGTGGGATATTTTAGTCAGCAAGTGAACAGTCAGTTCGTGAAGTTGATGTGCTGGAAGCGGGAAAAATGGGGGAGCGTAAGGATCTGAGCCGCTTTGACAAGGGTCGTATTGTGATGTTCTAGACGATTAGTCAGAGCGTCTCCAATACAGCAGGTCGTGTGGAGTGTTCCAGGTGTGCAGTAGTTAGTGCCTACCACAGTCAGAGCTTAGGCAGGTGGTGTTAATGTTATGGCTGATATTTTATACAGTTTACAGGCTATTGTTAAATGCTTTGAAGATGTTATGTGATCTACTCAGTTGTTCAGTGTTCTCAAGGTATAGGCCAGGGGAGGGCAGCTCTGGTCTTGGAGGGCTGATGTCCAGCACAGTTTGGTGGTTCTCCTCCAGAGACACACTCTCTAAACCTGGTAATTAACAGGTAAGTTGAACCAGGTGTGTCTGAGCAAGGAGATCACCAAACTGTGCTGGACACTGGTCCTCCAGGATGAGAGTTGCCCACCCCTGGTGTAGCCTATGCAATCCTGTACGCACCGCCACTCATCACCTGCTAAATTTACTCATAAACTCAGACTTTTGTGAGTCATTAACTCTCTGTGTGTGTGTGTGTCTGTTGGTGTGTGTGTGTGTGTGTGTGTGGCCTAGGCCCTGTTCCTGTCAAACAGGCGTAAGATTGAGGGAAGGACGGACCTGCTGAATGAGGAGTGGTCAAAGCTCAGGATCCAGTCCATCCCCTTCTCCACACCGAGTGGGTCACTGCCCAGCAAGAAGGTGAGAGAGGGGAAAGGAAGTGTGTTCAGGGGGGCAACCTGCCTGCACGTAGGACACTAAAGCTAAGATCGTGTTTCCTGATTTTAGCCCTAATTTCCCACTCTCCACTAGTTTCTGGAGATTACTGACAAAAGCTCTGGCCCTGCTGACAGACAAAAACCTCCAAAAAAATCTCCAAAATGAAAACGTTACACGAAAACACGAAACCCTCTTAATGTCACGATTCCTCAGGCCACGTCAGTTCAGTCTGGTTTTCTTTCAGTTTCCCATGTGCTCCTGTCTGGTGTTTGTTTATGTGTAAGCCCCGCCTTTGCCCCGCCTTGTTCACCTGGCCCGCGTTTCTTGTCTCCTCCTTTGCCCAGGTGTGTCTTGTCTTGTCTTCCTTTAAATGCTCTTGTGTCTGTTCGTCTGATCTCTGTTGTTTTCTGCTGTCTGTATTCCTGCTTATGCTCCTTAGTTCTATGTTTGGTTCATGTGAGTCCCAGTCCGTGTTTGGTTGTAGTAAATGGTTCTGTATCTCAGTGTTAGTTATTACTGTGTTTAAACTGCAAGCCCTTGCACCTGCTTCCAACACCCAAACCCCTTATACTTAACTTACAATGGAGGTTTATGGTAAATTCACTTTTCGTGAGTCATTTTAAACCATTTCTTTGGTCCATTTGTTTGTAAAATGTTGACACAATGCAAATATCAGCATTCAAATTCTGTTAAAGGTGTAAAAAAATTTAAGGTTTTTGTCTGACAGCAACGATCATTTTTTTCTTCTTCTTCGGTGTTATTTTTGTTGCTACGCAGCACACAAACAACTATGATTGCCGCCTTCTTTCTGACCCCCGTCACTGATCTGTCAGACCACAGCGACTACACATACGTGCCTCTCTTGAGCAGAGCAGCTGAGGCAGAGGGGTTTCGGTTGTTGGATGGGGCTCAGAGGGAGAGAGGGATGCATTTACCCAGGCTGAAGTACATCTCAGAGCGCCACCTTAAGTGGTTTGACCAATCAGATTTTAAAATGTTTGAAACGCATTTTGGGCGCATTTACACCTGTGTGCACATCAAATCCTGACACTTAATGAAAGAGTTGGGTGTTAATCGATGCTTATTCATTACAGTGGCCCCTGTCAGGGGAGTGGGATATATTAGGCAGCAAGTGAACAGTGAGTTCTTGAAATTCTTGAAAAAGTCAGAGTGTTAGGACCTGAGAAGAGCTACTGTGGTTTAAAAAAGTGACCCTGACTCTGATAGAAAGTGGTCAGAACACACAGTGCACCACAGTCAGAGCTGTTTCAGCAGCAGGAGGGACACACTCAGTATACAACTGGTGGTGTTAATGTTATGGCTGATCGGTGTGTACAGACTTAAAGTCACACATTTCCAGCATCAAGCAAGGGCTGTCACTAGACCCAGTTTACTGAGGCACGTGCCCCACAAAACAGTGCCATGCCTCACTAGAATCTCAGAGAAAATGTCAACGTGAATGTCAAGTTTTTTCCATTTGATGAGCTAAACGGCACAACCCAAAGATTGTGAGTGTGGAAATTCAGTATAGACACTACATTTCCCATAATGCCCCAGTGTCCAAGTCTATACTGTACAGCAACGTTTTTCTTTACAGAGACAGCAGCTGGTGGTTAGAGCAGAGTAACACCATGGCGCAGATTGACGCTAATGCTTACGTTAAGGCTCACTTGTAGCCCACCAAAGCAGATGTATCAGACCACTGAACCAACTTATGTACAGTGTAACTGAATTTAATAGACCACTAATGCTACATTTCATTTACATATAAATAGGATAGCGCGGGGCGGCATGATGGTGCAGTAATTAGCAAGTTTTGACGAGTTTGCAAGCTCTCCCAATGTTCGCGTGGGTTTCCTCCGGGTTCCCCCACTGTCCAAAGGCTGCAGTAGTTTGATTGGATGCCCGTAGGTGTGAGTGTGTGAATGGTTGTCTGTCTATGTGTTGCCCTGTGATGGGTTGGCCTCCTGTCCTGGATGAAGCCTGCCTTAGGACCGTAGTTAACGGAGATTGCCTCAAGCTTCCACGGGACCCTGGAATGGAAGAAGCGGCTACAGCTAGCATGTAGTTTTTTTAGCCTTAGATGAATGGTTTTTCATGCACGTGTGTACATTTTTTTAAAAACGAAAGCACATTGAGCTGAAAAGATAATGATACAGCCAGTGTGAAAAAGGCCCCTGTCTGTACAAAGAGAGCTTTTAATTGTGCCGGGTGGACTTTTCCTGGTTATGGAGGTTTTTAAAGCAAACCCCCCCAATCCCACCGTCAGGAAACGCCCCTGCTACACCTGCTTGATTTTATTTGCTTCTGGGTGCTGGGTACTAATGGTCAGCAGACCCAGAAGCAGCCTCTCTGCTGCATGACTCCAGAGCAGGAGCTGTTCCGTCATATCTGACAGAATCTCCTCATGGCCAGACTGAAACCCGTGGAATACCAGAAATGCTGTGCACTGTAATTTTTCTCTAAATGGAGCAGCAACACTGCCAAGAAATGTGTTTCTGAGACCGCCAGACGGAGGCCAATAAATAAAGTCTCTCTGAAATCCACAAAAACAAAACAGCCTGAGGTCAACGAGGCTCGCCTGCTCTTAAACAGCAGACTTCAGCACTGCAGCTAAAAAGCCTTGTCAGTCGATGGAGTGGCCTCCTGAATGCTTCACAGAATGCACAACAGCAGTGTTTTACAGTGTTTAGCTGTGTATCGTGTTGATTTACTGTATGTATGATACTGCTGAGTAGCATTATTTAAGGAATAGTTCAGCAAAATATCACATTTACACCTCCCAACCCTCACCTCCGCCTCAAACGGTCTTGAGTAGTTCAGTGATCTCTAATGCCTTCTTCACTATACACGATCTTAAGATTTTTTTTTTAGAGCCGAGTGAACTGTGTGCGAACACTACAAAGACTGTTCGGCGACTCCGACCAGATTTCTATCCTGCTAAATATTTGGGCCAGTTGCCAGCCAATGAGAGTGCAGAACACGAGTCAACGTAAAGAGGCGAGGGACATTCACCTCGTTGCTGTGTGACGTGGACTCTGCAAACTGAACAGAATTGAGTGACACCTCCAACTCTCTCTGTAGAACAGACAATCCACACCGGCCCGCTTGTGCTGTTTCGTTCCTTCACCCATGTCCCTTCGTTTTTCCATTTGCGCATCTTTTCAGAACCTATGATGGAGCAGACAGCGGGACGTCCATGTTTAAACACCTGTTTGGCGCGAGAGTGGCGTCATTTCTCGTGCAGCTTTCTGTGACAGAACGTTGTTTTGTAGAGCAGACGGACCAGTCCTGCTGAAAGATGGTGACGCCCTGTCCCCGCTCTGTTCACACTGTACAACTGCTTGATTTGTGATCTGAAATTGGCAGTCGGTGCTCTCCTTCAACCTGGATGAGCTGTCCAAATTTGCTGCATTAGTCCAACAGTCCAAACATTTGTAGGTGAAGCTTGACTTAGAGGAACCATGTGCTGACCTTCATCCTCCCAGTTATGGTGATATTGTGTGATTGGCAGAGTCCTTGCTATTGAGTGGAAATGGAGAAAAGTATATATATATATATGTGTGTGTGTGTGTGTGTGTGTGTGTGTGTGTGTGTGTGTGTGTGTGTGTTATTTCAGAAAGGGGCTACACTGAAAACTTGTAATGTATGAATTTCAATGATCATTTTACTTTCTGTAAAACTTATATAAAGATTTCTACACTGATCAGCCATAACATTAACACCACCTGCCTAATACTGAGTGTGTCCCTCCTGCTGCTGAACCAGCTCTGGCTGTGGTGCACTGTGTGTCCTGACCCCTTTTCTATCAGAGTCAGCATCACTACAGCAGCTCTACAGTGGGACCAGGCCAGACAGCATGCACTTCTCTCCCTACATGCTTCCCATAGCCTTGGGTGCCCATAAATCTGTCCCCAAATTACCAGTCGTCCTCACTTGGATCACTTTTGGCAGGTACTAGGTACTCCACACCTGGAACACTCCATAAGACCTGCCGTGTTGGAGATGCTCTGACTCCTGTTGTCTAGACCATCACAATAAGGCCCTTGTCAAGGTTGCTCAGGTCCCATTTTTCCTGCTTCCAGCACATCAACTTCAATAACTGACTGTTCACTTGCTGTGTATCATATATCACCCCCCTGACTAGATAGTCAATGTAACTCACAACTGTCAGTGGTGTTAATGTTATGGCTGATCGGTGTATATGGAACATCTCCATTTGTGTCTTCGTTAAAGTGAAGTGGGGCTGTTTGTCGTTTTTGGAGACGTCCTGATCCTCTTTCTTGTTACACCCCCCTTCCCTGTCCAATCACAGCAGTGCATGGTGGAGTTTGGCTTCCCATCTTTTCCCAACCAGGCAGTTGCCATGCGACCCCTGACAACCGTTGCTGGGATACCATTCATGTACTCCTGGTCCCCACTGCAGCAGAACTTCATGGTACTGACACACACACACACACACACACACAGACACACACACAGACATGCATATGCACACACACGCGCATACACACACACACACACACACACACACACACACACACACACACACACACACAAACACTTGTTTTTTGGACTGCGTGTGTCTGTGTGTGGGTGTGTGTGTGTGTGTGTGTTTGTGGCTCTGTGTGTGTGTGTGTGTGTGTGAGAAAGACAGAGAGAGAGAATGAGAGAGACAGACAGACAGAAAAAGAGAGAGAGAAGGAGAAAAAGAGAGAGACAGACAGACAGAGAGAAGAGAGACAAAGAGAAGAGAGAGAGAAAGAGAGGAAGGGATAGAGAGAGAGAAAGAGAGAGAGAGATTTGTGATTGGTCATTTGTGAAAATAGGTCACTTTACATCAATATATACATGCACACTCACCTACACACCTACACACACACACACACACACACACACACACACACACACACACACTCACACACACTTGTTCAGTTCTTCTTCTTTTTTTCTGTTCTCAGGTAAAGAAAGATGCACATCCTCAGAACACACACACACACACACACACACACACACACAGACATGCACACACATGCAAATGAATTCACACACAGTCTAAACACCCACACTCTCACAGGCTGTCACTTACACATACACACACACAGACATACACAAATGTTTTTACCCAAATTCTGAACACCCACATCCACACAAACACATTGCTATACACACAAATGAATTCACACACGCTCCAGGCAGCCGCTAACGGATTCAAGCACCCTCACACATTCACACACACTTCACCCACCTACACTCTCCCAGGCTTACAGAAGTAAACACACATACACACTGGATGTGCCCCCATCACTAGTGTTTTTGGCTGATGCTGGATTCTGTACAGCAGTAACAGTTTGCTGACACTGCATATAATACATGAACACATGAAACAAGGTGCCAGACAACTCAGTAAACACACACACATACACACACACACACACAGAGGCCAAACACCCACACTCTCACAAGAACTGTCACCCACACCACAGCCACAGTGCTGATTCAGTAAAACCTTTTTTTCTTACTTTCTTGCTCTCTTTCTCCCTCTGTCTGTCTGCCTGTCTGTCTGTCCATTTATCCATCCATCCATCCATTCACCCATTTATCCACCTGTTCATCCATCCACCTATCCATCCACCCATCCACCTGTTCATACATCCACCCATCCATCTATTCATCCATACATACATCCCATCCACACATCCATCCTCCCATCCACCCATCCATCTATCCATCCATCCATCCACCCATTTATCCACCTGTTCATACCTCCACCCATCCATCCACCCATACACCCATCCATCTATCCATCCATACATCCATCCATCCACCCATTTATCCACCTGTTCATCCATCCACACATCCATCCACCCATCCATCTATCCATCCATCCATCCATTCATCCATCCACCCATTTATTCACCTGTTCATCCATCCACACATCCATCCACCCATCTATCCATCCACACATCCACCTGTTCATCCATGTATCTCTCTCTTTCATTCTGTCTCTCTCTCTCTCTCTCTCTCTCTCTGTGTCTCTCTCTCACCAGGTGGAGGATGAGACATTTCTCCATAACATCCCATATATGGGTGATGAGGTCCTGGAGCAGGATGAAGCGTTTCTGGAGGAGCTTATTGATAATTATGATGGAGTTCATGGGGACAGAGGTAAGGCTCTTACACACACACACACACACACACACACACACACACACATACAGGCACGTATAGAAGGCATGCTTTTTGGCCCCTTTGGTCATGGTGCTCTTTTGCTACGACCTTCGTGGACAACTTTTGTAATCATGGGCACTCCCCAGCCACACCCCCAAACCCACCTCCACCCCTGACCCCAAGCACCCTCCCAATCTTACTTCCCCCTAAACTTCCTGCTTTCCATCTTCATTTGAGCACCTCTCTGAAGGTTTTGCACACCCCTACACACACACGCACACACTCCAATTTTGCACTGAAGCTAACTGAGGCTAAAGTAGCTAAGAGGCAGCTTACAGCTGCTAGACATTGTGCAAACCACAAGCGTGAGACTTGCTTATGTGGTTTCTGATGCTGTACGACATGTTGTTATCTTTAAAAAATGGACAAATGACACACAGCTAAATGAGCCCAGATGTTTGTGCATTTTTAAAGACAGTTTGTCATACAGGAGGCATTTTGGGAAGCCTCACTTCAGGTCCAGTGTAAAACTAAAGAAGCACGTTTCACCAAACTCAGCTGATGCAGGTCTTATCCGATCAGCCACTCTAGGAGAAAACTATTCAATTTTGAACAGGAAGTTTAGAGGAAACAATGCCATTTCCTGCATCGGGAGCAGTGGTGGCCTGGTGGTATCCATGTGATCGAAAGGTTGCAGGTTCAAGTCCTGGCCCAGGCACCATGGTGTGCCGTTGATAGCTGCCCACTCCTTCATGTGTGGATGGATTAAGTGCAGAGGTCACATTTCATTGTGGTGGGTGATGGGGTGTGTTCACAGTGACAAACTGTCACTTTCACAGCTGTGTGTCAGTGGGACATGGTTATGCTCTGGTTTAGGTCACACGACATGTTCTGAATGGGCTGTGGTTCTGTGTGTGTTGGGGACAGAGGGAGGCTTCATAAGCGACGAGATCTTCAAGGAGCTGGTGGAGGCCCTGAGCCAGTACTCGGACCAGGAGGAGGAGGAGGAGAGCACGGAGGAGGAGGAGGAGCGAGGCACGAGGAAGAGTCCAGGAGAGAGTGGGGAGGACAGTAAGGCGAGGTCACTGGCTTTTAAGAGGAAATGCAGGAGAGTCGCTGAGGGTAAGAGGGAAATAATGACTGGACCCAGCCAAATTGTTCAAGCTGTAATACACACACACACACACACACAGAAAATTATACCTTAGTGAAAGTGTGGGTAAAGTGTAAGTAAAGGGTTTAGTTCATGTTTAATCTCCTTTATCATGTGCAGCTGATTTCGACAGATTTCATGCTGATCAATGTTTCTCCTCTTCTGCCCCACAAGGAGGCGACGTGCCCCCCAGTAAGAAGATCCCTCATGATAAGATCTTCACTGCCATCGCCTCCATGTTCCCTTACAAAGGCACAACCGAGGAGCTTAAAGAGAAGTGAGGCACAGTTTTTACCCAGCACCTCCTGCATGTGCGCTCAGGCCTGTGACAGGGTGTAGAGTAATGCTCCATTGTTCAGCTGAAGTCAGTCAGAGCCTGCAGTTCCATCTGACCTGCTCAGAGTTTACCCAGCAGCACCTGCTCTCCACTGATTAACCCCTCACGCTCTGAGGGTCTGTAGATTAGCTCAGCAGTTCCTCAATAACACACCATAGATAAATCATCCCATATCTCCCCCCTTGTGTCCTGCCCTCTCCATTCTCTCTCTTTCTTTCTCTCTCTCTCTTTCTCTCTCTTTCTCTCTCTCTCTCTCTCTCTCTCTCTCTCATTCTGCCTCCCGCTCTCGCTCTCTCTCTTTCTCACTCTCTCATCCTGTCTTTCTCTCACTCTGCCATTCTCTTTCTCTCTCTCTCTCTCTCTCTCTCTCTCTCTCTCTCTCTCTCTCTCTCCCTCTCTCTCTCTCTCCCACTCTCTCTCTCCCCCTCTCTCTCTCTCTC
>JBBPDA010000030.1:6701099-6714557 GCA_037974385.1 Arnoldichthys spilopterus
TGCCCGGGCCGGGACTCGAACCTGAGACCTTCAGGTCTCAAAGGCAGTGTCCTAACCACTAGGCCACCACTGCCATGTGTGTGAAATTCTTTACAAACTCTCATCAAAAAGTTCCTTCATTTACTTAATATATTTGTTATGTCTGGCTTAAACTATTGGCTACACTGGCTCCATGATTCCCAGTGGTACTGCTCCGTTTGGCCATATCCACAGTCTTTCAGAAACATGCAAAAATATACAGACAAAATGAACACAGAGTGTGGACAGGAGACTCCATGGGTAGCCGTACACATAAACTGAGCATAAATGAGCCTGAACGTGAAGCCATGGACACATATTTCCAGATCCTCAATCAAGATTCAAGGTTTTGTCACCAAGAATGAGCTACTTTTCACCCATATTGGCAAAAAAATCGAATCAGGTGAAATCATGTGGCACCATGTGGCACCGTTACAGATATAATACTGCTCCTACTGTCCTGCTCAAACTAAATCAATACATTCCTAAATGCCTTCAAAGGACAGTACTGTGCAAAAGTCTTTGGCATCTTAGTACTCTTAGAAGTTTTTTTTGAGCATTTATTTGTTTAATGGAAAAACTCTTAACATTAGAACGAATCTAAAGAAAAGGATCAGTAATTGTGATTTGATGTGTGTGGACAAGAAGAACGCAGAAGGTTCGGTTCTTCTAGTTCAATCGATATAAAAAATGGTCCTTCTTATGATCACCTTCCCATCACACCTCTGCTCTCGAACACACCTCAAAGACACACACTTGATGTGTCTGTGAGAGAGAGCTGTTCTCTATAGCAGTTAATATGTATTAACATTATTTTTTTTCTCATTGGAAATATGATAATCTGGCTTTTCCAACAAGCGGAATAGTCCAAATGTCCATTCCTGCAGATGAAATGCTGCAGTGGCGAGCGTTCCTCTGTGTGCCCCCTAGAGAGTGCCGTTTTCTTGTGTTTCTTGCTTTCATTTCTCTCCTCATTCGTTCCCTCTCAAGCGGCCAGCCGCTGACCGCTGTTCAACATCAGCCAAAACACCACTGCGCTGACTACAGTGACAGTCATCAGCGGCTGCATGGACAGTAGGGGATTTGCTGGCGGTGAGGGGATAGAGGCTTCCTTGTTAGCAAAATGACCAAAACCCCTTAAAAACCTGCCATCCCATAGCGTGTGTTGGTTGGTGGTATGGGAGCAAGGTAGTGGGCCATCCTCTTTTTAAAAAAAAAAAAACATTACTAACATCCCATGGTTGGTTTGGCTTGGTGTGTCCCAGGCCCAGGACTTTCACACAGTACTGCAGTTGAAACCAAAAATGGCCCATTCGACAATGATGTATCTGTCTGTGCTCATTTGTGTGTTATCATGTGTTATGGTTTTTCTCTTTGGGCTCTTTATTCATTTGTAATGGAGACATCTTCCCATTTCAACATGTACGTGCCAAATACAGTAACGCTCACTCCGAATGCAAAGGGTGGTTTAATATCAGTCACTTTAAAAACCGGGATTTATCGTGGAATAACGATTCTCCACATTTCAGAAACGACCACATTTCAGATGCCCCTTTTTGTAAAATACTGTCTGCGTTCTACATGCATATTGCGCTGCCCTGAGACTAAATGTCACATAATTATTTTTTATTATTCCTCTTATATACACTGCCATTATTCATCCCATGCCACTCAAGCCCACTTTATGAAGAGAGCTCTCTGCTGAAGACAGAAATGCTATGGAACTTGTAGACATGTATGTAAAAGCGAGCAGGTATGTGTATGGAAAATAAATTTATAAGTTACTTTGAAATGCGTCTCGCCTTTTCTTTTCTTTAGATGTGTAATAAACGTTTGGACACACCAGGGCCCTGGCCAGTGACATTGGTGCCTTCAAATGTTGAACCTTTAAGCATTTAAGGGATGTTCCAGCCAAAATGAAAACCGAAAATTTCACTACATCTGCTGTGAGTTTGTCTACTCACCTCATAGTTTTACTGCAGAAGCCTCCATAGCAGCGTCCCTAACTCTGGTTCTGGAAGGATTTCCCTGCTCAGACACACCTGGGGCGACTCACCTGTTGAACTCCAGGAACTGGGGAGCGCTGCTCCGGGGTGAGGTCTTCCAGTGTGAAGAGCAGGAAAAATCTCTCTGATGATGCATTTTAAAGGTGGGAGGGACTTTAAAAAAAACTACAGAGCTGCTTTGGGATGGAGTTTATGGGACGGGCTAATTTGAAGGACTGCATTGCTACAAAGAAGCAGAATATGTTAACGCAGCCATAGAACCATACAAACTCTTCACAGCATCGTTACAATGGAGAGAACTGATTACTCAATTGCTGAAGTAAATAAGCCACTGAAGTAAGCGATGTAGGCCTTTTCTCTCACAGAAAGGGTAAAAAATTTTGTATTTTCTGCCCAAAAAAGTCACTTAAAGTGATGTTTTATTCAAAGGTGTACTCCAGTGTCTTTGGTTTGGTGTGACACAGGGATTCCTAGCTAATTGAGTACAATTGAAAACACCAAAACTGGCCAAAAAAAAGGTTATACTAATGATGGATAGCACAACAAATATACTCATGTCTGGTTTAAGGCCAAAAACCTCTTTAAATCAATGCTTTCTTTCTTAATAATCTTCACTTCTATCAAATCTAAATGTAACTTTTTTTCAGTGAATTGGCAACAGAGTCATGGGCACCCAAGGCTCATTGTTGCATGTGGGGAGTGAAGGCTAGCCTGTCTGGTCTGATCCTACAGATAAGGCTACTGTAGTTTTAAAAGGATGCCGACTCTGATAGAAAGGGGTCAGAACACACAGTGCACCACAGTCAGAGCTGTTCCAGCAGCAGGAGGGACCTACTCAGTATTAGGCAGGTGGTGTTAATGTTATGGCTGATCTGTATATTATCCTGAAAATGATATCTGAGGGAAGGACAGAGAGGTAGATTGTTCCTTCAAGCTTCTTTTATTGAAGTGTCAGTTTGGTGTTGCGTTCTACACACTCATGGTACTTACAATGAAGGCGTCACAAAACAAAACCAAGAAAAACTTAGAAAAGGATGAAACTTCCATATTACAGTTGAATCTGCCATCATAAAGCTGAAACTGCACATCTTTCCTAGACTGTGACAGGTGGGATGATGATTAGATTTTTCGACTGCGGGAACATAAACAGCATTTTAATATGTGCATCATTTCTACGCGAATTAAATACATGGCATCAGAACAACTAAAAACTGTGTAGATGTATACGTATACAATATACGTAACTCATACGGAAATGATGTGCACTGCACTGCACATTAAAAGTTTGAACACCCCTGGACCCATGACATTTTGTTGATTCTCTAAGTGAAAGGTCATTTGAGCGGGGTGCCAAAACTTTTGCATACAACCCCAAATTTGAATTTGATGGTTTAGTCTGTATGTTTAGTAGTAATGAGTCAGGTACTTAGACATAAGCCCACACACAGGCCCACCAGTTTAAAGGGTCAACTTTGGCCCTCGCAAACATATGGTTGGTCATGGTAGAAGCCCACCTGTCCAACCCCAGCCTAGACTGGGGATACTGTATACACTGTATAAAACACTGAAGAAAGATTGTGCTTTGCAACACGTTTTGCTAAGAACTGCATTCATCTATTTGTCCAACATTTGATGAAAATTCCAAGCACTGTATTATTCAGTATGCGCACATACAATCTTCAGTCACTACTTATGTTCTACCGAGCTCATAGTGCACCTAAAGTGCTTTTTCTGCCCATTCTGGTACTACAGACAAGATCTCTAACTGCCCATGTTCCCTATGCCAATGGAAACCCCTGCCTGAAACCTGAAACCAAACAATACTTCAAGAGAACCTTCTACTACTTCTACTACTTTCACTTTCAAAGTGTCACTTTCACTTCCCTTCTTTACATTATGCCTACACTACGATAATGTTTCATGATGAATGGACCAATTGAAATGGAGCAAATTTACATTGAATCTCACTCTATTAATGTCTTAGCCTTTATAGCAAAACAGTGTTTATCCTTCTTTTATGAAAGTTAGAGGTGCAAGGTTTTATGATGGCAAACATTTGATACATAAAGAAAATTTTGAACATTTTGCAGCACATTCATAACAACATATAGAAAGAAAAAGATTTTTTTACTCCAAAGCGCACAGTGAAGGTAATAAAGATTTGTGAAGATCTGTGACGATTAAGGTTCCAAAATTGGAGAACATTCTGTCAAGAGCCTGTACCCTAATACCCAGGAGGTCACATTCCACTTTACAGAAACTCAGCATTCACAGCCATAAGGTACACATGATCTTACTTTACTCAGCGCACACAAACAGAGCTGTATGCAAAAGTATTGGCACCCCTGTTCAAAGTATATTTTGTTGATTTTCTGAAAATAAGTGGAAATGGAAAATAAGTCCACATCCTGTACAGAGAATGCATTACTGTTTATATGTACCTGTACAACATTTTTTATAGCATATTTTATATATTTATATATTTTTTTACACTTTGTTAAAAGTCAGTAAAAAAACAGAAATGGTGTGATTCAATTTATAGACAGATGTCATATTTTGTATGTATTTTGTATATATTGTAATGTGGTCCTGGTAAAGAAGTGTTACATTAGCAACTTTTCGCTTGATTTAATGACCTTTGGACATTCCTGAACCTCAAAAAAACATTTTTTTGAAAAATTTCCATTATCCAAAAATCTCCATTCATCGATTTGTGACGTTAGATCGGCCTTTCCTAATGCCCCACATCTGGTCTAATTATACCCAGTCTTGCAAAGCCAGATATTTATGGCAACATGCCATGAGAGTAGGTTCATGTTGGTCAGCTGATGGCTGCTCGTCCACACTGTCAGTAAGTTAACGGCTTCTTAGCTTGTTAAAAACAGAAAAACATATATACAACTCAATGAATATATAAAACCACCCCCCCATCCCAAAAATAACCGCCAACTACCCAACAAAACCTGCAAGAGCATAGAGATGCTGTCATCACACAATCTAGTGACATTTCAGAGAGTCATTAGCAACTTCTGGTGAGGTTTTGTTGGCATCACTGCTGTAAAGGATGTGTTAACTTTTCTCACCCAGAAAATCTAGAGAATACATACTTTGACTGGGGGGGTTAAGACTTTTGCATACACCTCAATCCAAACAGATATTCATGGGAAGATTGATATTGCTGATATTAGTCAGACTGTACATTAACCATCACCTCAGAGTTACTATGGACACTTTGCGCACAAGTAAGAACATCAGGAAAATCACATATTCATGCTCCACCCACAAATGCATTCTTCCATAGCAACTGTTGCCAAAAATCTCATTCAGCTGAGAAATGACCGTGATCTTTGTTTAGATGCACTGCATGAAGTCGAGTGACTTTTGACACCAAAATGTGGCATCTGCATTTAACCCATCCACACATGCAGCAGCAGGCAGCTATCAACAGCGTCCGGGGAGCAGCGTAGTGGGACAGTACCTTGCTCAAGTGAACCTCAGTGGTACCTGGGCTGGGACTTGAACCTGTGACCTTCTGATTACATGTGAAGTCTTTAACTTCTAGGCCACCACATGTATTGACCAAAATGTGCTTATTGTACAAATGTGTTAGAAAAACCACATTTGGTTCCAGAAAGAACCATATTTTTAAGAGAATGTGAGGAAACTTTCAAGTGAACCTTAAATTCATGTTTACATGGAAAATCTTTACACTTTAAAAAAGTTCTTCATACTTCTTTTATTTACAAAAATGGCAGGCTAAAAAACCAACCAAAAGTGGTTCTTCTGTCACAACATTTTCTATCACACCTCTGTTTTTAAGAGGGACTTTTTTTGTAGTGTTCTACTAACGTTTCTCATTATGGTGAATTAGAAATTTGATAGTTTATATGTACCTGTACAACATTTTTTATAGCATATTTTATATATTTATATATATTTTTTACACTTTGTTAAAAGTCAGTAAAAAAACAGAAATGTGTGATCAATTTATAGACAGATGTCATATTTTGTATGTATTTTGTATATATTGTAATGTGGTCCTGGTAAAGAAGTGTTACATTAGCAACTTTTCGCTTGATTTAATGACCTTTGGACATTCCTGAACCTCAAAAAAACATTTTTTTGAAAAATTTCCATTATCCAAAAATCTCCATTCATCGATTTGTGACGTTAGATCGGCCTTTCCTAATGCCCCACATCTGGTCTAATTATACCCAGTCTTGCAAAGCCAGATATTTATGGCAACATGCCATGAGAGTAGGTTCATGTTGGTCAGCTGATGGCTGCTCGTCCACACTGTCAGTAAGTTAACGGCTTCTTAGCTTGTTAAAAACAACAGAAAAACATATATACAACTCAATAAATATATAAAACCACCCCCCACCCATTTTCCCATCCCAAAAATAAAAAGTGAATTAGATATTTGGGGAGGGCAACCCTCAGGGCCTTCAGAGAACGACTAATGGATTTTTTTTTTTTTTTTGGGGGTGGGGGGGGGGTGGGGGGTTCTTTTTTATTCAACAGAGCATGTTTGTTAGAACATTCCCCTTGGGACCTGAAGTCCTGGCCCAGGCACTACTGAGCAAGGTACCGTGCCGCTACGCTGCTCCCCAGGCGCTGTTGAGAGCTGCCTGCTGCTACACGCGTGCACGGGTGATTTGTTAAATGCACCGGTGCTTCGTTGTGGTGCTTCAGTGTGTTTACAATGACAACTTTTCACTTTCTTTTCTCTATGGTATCTAGGTAGATGCAATTTAGTGAGCTCTCCCATTGGTTAGTCCTTCAGGAGCTGGTCTTTCTTCACCAATGAATTTAGAATTAGTGATCAACCAATGACATATTAAATGAGAAACCAATATTTATGTTAATATATCTGTTACAAGCATCAGAAAAATCCACAGAATGTTAATTTGCCATGCTATTAGCTAAGCGCTAACATACAAGTGGATCCTAATAGGAGCGCTAGCAGAAGTTAGCATTACCATAGAGGTATGCTTTGATATTTATGGGCCAAACTGAAAGCCCGGCTCGGTCACGCCTAGTTACTGTAACTTTTCCAAGGTTCTTTCAAAACTTGACCCGCCAGAAACAGTTGTTACAAAAGTGTGCATTTGTGAGCGGAACATGGATAATTTAACACCGCCATGGCATATCAAAAGGCCACCTTTCGGATTTCTATGCAGACAAGCACATCTTACACACAGAAACTAGATGAGCGAGCCTTCTGGAAATGGGCTTCAGTGAATGATCATTCACCATTTCAACACATCACTCACATTTGATTGTTACAAACTGTTGGCTGTCTTTTGGTCCTGAGTGAGAGGAGGTAAAAAAAGAGGAAACGAAGGAGGTAGGAAGAGACTGAGGAGAAGTTTAATGCTTATGTAGAGGAAGACAGCGGGGTCATGTCACGAGTTTGAGGCCAGACGTATGGAAACCTGTCATGCCTTTCTATTCAGAACTCACTCATCCATATCGCTCTGTTCACCTGTTTTTTTTTTTGGCTTCTTTTATATAAATTACATTAATTAAAAAAAGATTATTTTCACACATTGGAAACCACAGGGCGTCTGAGGTGATGAGACTAGCACTGGAAGCAGCTGATTATTTTTTATTAATCTTTTTGTTATTGCATTTTAATGAAAGTGCTGTTGTCATGCAGAATGCATAGCTTTTTGAGGCTGCAAACGTCTCCTACTTTATTATTTTTTAAAAATATTTTCTCCTAGTTATAGCTCATGATGACTGATGATGGTGGTGCTCTACACTTTGGTTATGATCATTACTGAAAGCAGCTAGAAAGCAGCAGCAGCAACAGTGGTTTTCCCACAGCGTACACAAAACTAGTCCAATGTTGAGAAAAAGCACTAAACAGACATTTTTACATTGTGGTTCTCAGCCCATGCCGGTCAGTCCATGGATCCTTCATGAAATGAATCAAAGTTGTTTCTTGTGAACCAGAGCAAAACAAATTGTTCCCCAAAACTAAAAAAACAAGTGTTACTATCACTCATACCAAAATCAGGGCTTTTGATTAAGCATATCAGCTGCAGAGCATCTGAGCCTTACTTCACAATGACAAAATAATGGATAAAGAAATCGTCCCACAAAGTTAATGTTCCACTAGGTTGGACCAACGTGTCCTTTTAAATAAAATATTCACAGGGAAAACACATTAACAACAGGTTCTGCATTGATTCCATAAAGCTTGTGAGATCAGTGTGGAATTTCAACGTCTGAATTCACAGAAATAACAAAAAATGCAAAGCAAATGTGGACAGTGCCCTTAGGCTGTTACTGTGTGTGTATGATGTAAATTGATTTCCAGCTTATTCAGTCAATACACACTTTAAAATAATGGTGGCACTGCATGATGCCACGGTTCAAACTTCAAACCTAAAAACGTATTAACACATACGTTTCTTTCAATAGATAATGTGCAAATAATGTAAAGGTTTAGGATAAACTGAACCCTTATACTATGGGAAATGTTCATGTGATTCTCTTGTTCCACCCACTAGTGTAGACTGAACTGCTGCTAACGCAATGCATAACGAGCTCAGAGGAGAATGCTAATTCAGCTAGCGTAGTGCTGAGAGGAAAGCCAGCTGTGCTTTCTCAAAGTCACGGCCACTGATGACTGTGGCACCACTGGGGATCAAACTCACGATCTTCCAATGAGAACCCCAAATCTTAGGTAGCTGGAGCACTCAGACATCCTAAGTGCCTTTACTTTTGAGCATATTTGAATTAATGAGGTCAAATAAATAAATAAACAAATAAATAAATACATACATTTTAAAAAAGCAAAATGAGTGCATCCTCAAAAACATGAAAAACAACGCTGTAATCTGCAATGTGCTGTTTCAGGTTTTTCCTCAGTTTAGCTTAGTCATGTCAAATTGCCAAAGGATAGCTATCTCCCGATCACGCAGGTGCCACAACGTAGGGCCATCACTATCAGTTCCATTAGTAGTGATTAAATAATCATATACATACAGTTTATAAGAGCAAACATTTGATTTTTCTTCATGTACACTCAAAACTAGGTGATATGAGTACTAACAGTGCCCCCTTGTGGAGAATGCTCAGACTGCTGCACACAGCTTTACAATGCCCTGCAAATTTATCAGGGAGCCAATTTATCACAAAGATAATTATGGGGATTATTCCTTTTTTAAAAATGAGTGTGACAGCTCAACTACCAAGCTGGGGAAGGGGGGGGGGGGTAAAGTATAGCATGTTCTTCCTCCGAGGCACGCATTTTCTTTTAAACGGCCTCTAAATGAACATCATTGGACAGCTCAACACACTTAGAGGAGAACACTAACTGCCAGCTCTATTGAGTCAGCTCACAAATGCGCTAGCTAGCGTCACACTGACTGATGGGGTAGAGGGAGGGCCATCCTACCCTGGAAGTCTTGGACTTCTGGTCAAAGATGGCTGTGGCACTGAACGTCTGTACATTTACATTTCACCATTTGTAGCATCTGATCGGGTTAACAAAGTCAGGGGCAACCAGAGAACCAACATTCTGACATGCTTGGCACAATAAAGACCGTCAAACGAAAATGGGAGGAGGGGAATTGAATCATGGCTCTAATGCAACCACCCTTCAATACAAATGCTGTGTGTGTGTGTGTGAGTGTGTGTGGATGGGTGGGGGGTGGGATCATGATATTTGCCACAGTCAACCATTTCGCTCTGTCTCGTGACTAGCGTTCGTGCACGAAAAGGGCCCCAGAAGGAAAACTGATGCATGCACATCGGACTCGATTCAAACACACAAACAAGACAGTCGCGCCTGCCACTGATTCCTCTCAGCGCCTCCCCCTCTCTTGAGGTTGCGGAGAGCTGCAGATGAACGACGTCATGTTAGCTGTTGCATGGTTCCAATAAGGAAATGCTGGTAAATACGAAAGGAGGTGAAAGTCAGGCATGACAGAGCAGAGGCTGTGAAAGGAATCAGGGCCCTATTCTGTAATCTCAGCAGCTGTGGTTTTCCACCACCCTCCAAGGTGTGGAAACAACGGTTTACAACCCTGAGTCAAGTCAAACTGACTTACAACATACAGTACATTGCTCATCCTCATTTCACAGGGCAGGATTAGTAAGTGTTCAGGATTTGCATCTCGTTCAAGACTCGTCGTAATGTTAGGCCAGAAACATGCCTCACGAAAACGTAAAATCGAGAACACTGGTGAAACTTAAACCCTGCTACATGACATAACTTTGACGTAACCATGTCAGATCATTGCTGTCCAAGAAAAAACAAGTATCTCCTAACTTTACAGGAGAAGGCAAATACGTTCCTGCAGATGGCAGGACAGATCTTACTCAGGAACGCGACAGTGTTTAACCCATTTTGGTTACGAACAACAGGACCACCAATCAATGCACTGGCATGTCATTTGTGTACAGTTTGGGGAATATTTCTGGCCTAAAGGTATATTCAGTACATGATAAGCACTGTATGGCTCTTCTCCATAACCATAAAACCAGCCATTTCCTCCTGGTCAATACAGGGAAGCATTTTAATGCTATATTCGTTTCCTCTTTCTCCAAATAACCGCTAAACGCAACTTAGCAAAGCTAATGTTCGTCCTAAAAATGCTTTTGTGACTCACAACTGTTATATTGTCCTGGTCTATTTGCAAGC
The DNA here is from genome assembly GCA_037974385.1 of Arnoldichthys spilopterus. Classification (NCBI taxonomy): domain Eukaryota; kingdom Metazoa; phylum Chordata; class Actinopteri; order Characiformes; family Lepidarchidae; genus Arnoldichthys; species Arnoldichthys spilopterus. Next base: position 6,711,783 of record JBBPDA010000030.1, read on the forward strand.
AATAGTCATAGATGAAGGAAGTGATATAACAAATGGACGCTTACATCAGCAATTCAGATATGTCCGCTAATAGCTAATGCCTCTGCAGGTTTATATAGTTTTCATTATTATTTTTTTTTTACCAGAAATACTGTAGATATCATGTGTAAACATGTACATTTTCAAAAACAGCTGCTTTCTAACATCAATTATCTTCGTTGTGCATTTTGTGCAGTCTCTCAGAGAAAATCGGACTATATAACACAAATACTGCCGACATTCCAAGCCACGCTTCACACTGACGGTTCTTTCCAAAGCGCTTCTCGGTCAGTGATTCCTGCACAGTTACTGAGGCACTTCAGCTGGCCAGCGTTGCTATGCAGTGTGGGACACAGACTCAGGGACAAAATCGCCTTCGCTCAGGCTCAAAACCCTGCACATGTTCAACAACCCGGAAAAAGCACCAGATGTCAGATTACACCTGTATGTAGTGAACGGAAAGACCCTGAAAAAAACTGATGTATCAAATTTACTCGATTCTAATCTCTTTGTTTTCACATGAACGAAATATATATACACAGTTATGTCTTTCTGTTTACTTATTTTGGGGCTAGAGGGGGTCTATCGGGGCATTCGAGGCTTTCCTTAATCATTTAGGAAACATTTTTATTTCGAATATTTTTAATTTAGTAATAATAAAATAATAATCATTATATTTAGAAATTGTTGACATTTCAGTTGGACACAAAAAGGATAAATACTTGTAAAAATTGTCCAATAAGAATTTTTGTCTCCATGTAGACAGCCATGCAGGCTCTTACACTGGCAAGCTGGAATGAAAGCCGTGCATCCTACTAGAGTCTGACCGGTGAACTGCGTCTTTACTGAAAGAGCACCGTAAAACTGCAACGCACAAGCTCAAATGTGTGTTAATGTCTGTCACAAGCTCAACACGGAGTGCCTGTTATACGCGTCAGATGTCTGTTTGATCTAGAACAGCCGAAAAATGTTCATGTGCACAACAGTCAATGCATAAATACTACTAGACTCCTCTTAGAGCACTGGCAATAATACACAATAAGTGAAGGCCGAGCTCCAACAACAGCCCTCTACTATTGTTTCTGAGAACAACTGTGTTCATGTAATATATTTCTTTCATGTGGAATCAAGTAAAGTTCATGCATCACATCTTTCCCTGTATACTTTAAAGACGTTGAGCTAAAAAAGACAACAGTGGAGATATACTCAAAAAATATAGAAGCTTTCTGCAGCCGAAACCTCATTTGTTCCTTACGCTCTTCCTCGTTGTCCTCACGTTCCCCTCCGACCCCCCCCCCCCGACCCCCATGTCTATCGTTCTGTGTTATTCGCTGGGCCCCTCCTCCTGTATTTCCGGAAGGTTCTTCTTCTCCTTCCGCAGCGTTTCGGTTAGCGGCCGCGCTGAACTGGGGGACTCCAGATTTTTGGGCTCGTTTGTGTGGTAACTGCCCTTATACCTGTACAGGTAAATGTACAAGCCGTACAGGATCAGGAAGAGCAGCATCAGAGACACGGTGACGATCACTGTGGAGACACACACACACACACACACACACACGGCAATCAGCAGTCATTGACTCTGAATCTGTGTAGTAGTCATGCTGATCTGCCTGGAATATTCATGTGCAGCATTGAATTCACTACATTCAAATTTCCGTATGAATAAAACATTCAAATTCAAAATCGTGAAAGCAGCAGTTGTGTTGACATATCTGTTCACATGGAAACGACAAATCTGAATAAAGCAAATTCAGTGTTTTTCATTGGAGAGGCTTGCAGGCAGACTGGAGGCTGTCTGATCTCGCACAGGCATCAATTCACACATCTTCAATCAAGACCATTTCTAACTGCTGAATCTGTGGCATGGAGGATTAAGGATGTGTGTGTGTACACATGTATTTATCTCTTTGCGAGGACCAAATGTCCTCTTAACAGGAATACAGGGGAATCTGTCAAAGTGAGGACAATTTGCTGGTCTTCACAGGGAACTGTGCTGTTTGTCACAAATTCAACTTTTTTTTAAGGAAAAACGAAAAGAGACGAAAGATTATGTTGTTTGCGGAGGTCATGATTGGGTCTAGGTGTAGAATTAATGAAATACAGTATTACAGAACTCAGAAGAACATGCTCAAAGACGGCAATACCAACCTCTGTGTTTGTGCATGGGAGTGTGTGTGGCATTACAGTGTAATAATCTTTGTTTATCCTGAGAAAGAGATAATGTGTATAAAGCAGACAACGTCGGGTGCTGGGGTAAGAGGTATGAGTACAGTCTGCATTCTCTATTTAAAGGGCTTCGTTTAAAAAAATCGCTGTTTCGAAGTTACATTCTGAAAGATGTATCGTTTTCATCGTCTCGTTTTTGCTTCTTGTCTGTTTTTGTGTTTGATGTTTTGTAACTTTGTAATGATGGGCTTCCTTAATCAGATCTCCCTCAAAAAATGGATTTTAATCTGAAGAGACTCCCTGGTTAACTAAAGATTTAATAAATCAATACAAATATTAAAATCTTAAAGTTTGAAAAGAATCTGCTGGTTTATTCCAGGTCCTCAACTTCTGAGCCATAGTTTGGTTAATGTCACAGTTCAGATTCTTTTGTATCTAAAATTTCATTATAAAGCCACTTAACCAACAACGTTCTAATAAAACTAATATCCAGACTGAGGTTCTAATAAAACTCATATCCAGACTGAGGTTCTAATAAAACTCATATCCAGACTGAGGTTCTAGTAAAACTCATATCCAGACTGAGGTTCT
>JBBPDA010000030.1:6716825-6737364 GCA_037974385.1 Arnoldichthys spilopterus
TAAAGAACCACACCAAGATCCTAAACTACTGCAGTAAAGAACCACACCAAGATCCTAAACTACTGCAGTAAATAAACATGCCAAGATCCTAAACTACCAAAGAGAGGAAATTCCATATGCCAAGTTCATATACTACTAAAGAGAGAGATGATGTGATGACATTTCAAATGATGTGATGAAGTTAACATGTTGGGGATAAAAGGTTTTGTTCAGCATCAATATGGCACATCATAACGTGTTCATTTGAGTGTTTTAATGGCCACAGTAACGTAAGAATGTATGAAAATGTAGAGATTTTACAGCAGGGCCAACACGCTAACCAGACACCATCATTTACCTTTGCCCACCTGTGCTGACTGTGTTTGCATTGAGTATGTGTTAAGTGCTGTTGTTCACACCGGTAATCTGTACTAAATCATACCTGAGTCCATACTGTGTAGTTATGCCTGGTGATGTTGACAAAGTGAGGAAAGCCGTCAGCCAGGTTCCGATTGGTCAGCTGAAATTTATGCGTTAGTAGGCCCAGCCGGTACCTCAGAGACAGAGTGCCTGGAAAGGAAGTGACATCATTAACATCTGCAGCATTAGAATTATCATCTGAATACGGTCAGCTGATGCAAAGATCAGGATGGTAAGAGCTCACTAGAATGTGTGAATGTACAGAGTAAATGTGTACACTGCCCATAAAAAGAGAAGATACCCTTGCTCAGGGGTACCGCAGTGGTAACACACACACACACACACACACACACACACACACGTTTATATAGCTTTTTAAAATGTAAGTATTAAAATAAGCAGTCACCAAAAAAACTGTATCAAGATTAGCAGCTATACATTTTATACACACTTTTCCATATGTCTGAATGTCTGAAATGCCTGTTGAAGAAAAATCACAGTGATTTCTTTTTTATTGTTACTGAAATCTAGATGTGCGTTATAAAAATATGGGGGGCCATTCGGTTCCCTAAAGAACCTTGCAAAGGAAAAACATTTCTTCACTCAAAATTGACGAAATGGTTAAAAAAACACTTTAATATACGAAGGTTCTTTTTTATGTTCAGAAGGTTTTTTACACTTGTATGTAAGTTCTTTGGTTCTTTATGTGTAAGTCTTTACACATCATTCACATAACATCAAACATATTGAGGGAACCCAGACTGGTATAGAACCTCTACATTTTGTAGATTTTTGACACTTTAAAAAGGTGATTTATCAGTAGCAGATCTTCCAGATCTCCAGGGCCAGTGTTGTAATGAAGGCGACTTGTTCAAATGAATTAACAGCTAGTGGTCAGCTATGTTAATGTGCCCTCCTGAAACCCACTGCCCTGCACTGCACTGCCTGCAGAGTGTGTCAGAGCAATCTGGGCAATTTAAACCAGAATGTCCTTCCTTGGATCACTTTTGATAGGTACTAACTACTGCACATCTGGAACACTGCTGTTTTGGAGATGCTCTGACTCCATTGTCTAGTCATCACAGTAAGGCTATTGTCAAAGTGGCTTAGATCCTTACGCACGCTCATTTTTCCTGCTTCCAGCACATTAACTTCAAGAACTGACTGTTCCCTTGCTGCCTAATGTATCCCGCCCCTCTGACAGGTTCCATTATAATAAAATAGCTAGATGTTATTCACTTCACCTACCATGTTACAGCTGACCGGTGTAGATTCACATTCTGTGTGTGTGTGTGTGTGTGTGTGTGTGTGCCTGCCTGTGCGCGTACCGTCTTTCTTGAGCAGAACAGCGATGTAGTCTTTGTGGAAGGAGCTGATATAGAGCAGAACGGCGGGGGTCTGCTTGGTGCTGAAGCTGAACTCGATGTCATCAGTGGTGGTGTTGTAGCCCAGTGTGAAGTTATGCCAGTGGGGCTCGATCCAGAAGTTAGCCCACCACGCATCGTCCGGAATGGGCTCTTTGCGGATGTCGTAGCGCAGCCACGCCCCCACGTCGAAGAACCCTCCTATGTCTGAGACAGGAGTGAAAGAGGAGATCGTACTGGCGATCGTGGCTCCACCCTCACAAAATTATCTCAGCACTTAACAAGGAGCACGTCTCTCCTCCCCGCTTTCACGTCAGGCAGCTGAAATTCAGTTCACAAACCCTCAGAGGTCACAAAATCACCTTTTAGGGAACGATGGGGGTCGTGGTGAGGAGGCAAACGCAACGTTTCAAAAGATAATAAAGATTTAATAAAGGAAAAACAAAAAAACACTGATTCAAAACAGAACAGAAACACGCGTAAACACAGGCAGGACAAGAGACGACCGCGACGTTTGTACATGTGTACACGCAAAACAACCGACAAGGACTTAATGGACAGACAGGAAGTTAAATAGTCACACTAATTACTGGCAGCTGACAGGGAGTGACGTAGAACACGAAACAGCTGACGGGGGCGTGGCTAACGCAAACACGAGGAATCTCAAAACATGAAGACAAGGAGACACGGAGGGGCGTATACGAGACATTTTACGTGTGTCTGAATGTCTTGTTCACTGAAACAAACTGAAACAAGTGGAGAGACCCTACAGAAGGTTTGGATTCTACACACCACATCTGTAAACAGCACACCACACCAGACACCGTGATCCACAGAAAACACTGAACCTTACGGAACATCGTTCCGCAAGTCATGACACAATATGTTACACTGTTACACTCCCTAATAATTACAGAAATAATGTCACATTTGTAGCAAAACAATGCTAGAGCGTAACTCTACAGCTTCTAAGGGTTAACCATATTAACAAGGCTGTATCTAAAAGGCTGAATGGCTCTTTGTACAGAGATTTTCATCAATTTCAGTCCGGACAGCCCAGAAGAATGCATCCTAATCCACGAAACAGACACCAGCATTGATCCTGAGGTCACCACGCACAGGCAGACTAATCGCACACAACACTGCCGGCACGCCGACGCCCGAACCCGTTATTTTCCATTGATTTCCAGCGCTTCTCTTTAATCCACTTCATCTAAATGACGTTCAGCTGAATGAGATCTAATGAAACGATGCTACAAAAGCGTGGCTGTATTAAATAGCCCTGTCATAACGAGAGTCCCAGTAAAACATAATTCAGTCCAGAACAAGGATTTTGGGGACATAAAATATTACCAATCAGATTAGCTTGAATAACATGTTAATTCACAGATCAGACAAATCTTTCTCAGCCAGACGGAGCCGCTGCAGCTTCAAAGGCAAAAGGTTTAAAGGAGATTTCTGTGAAAAGCGCATCCAAATGTAGGTCTTTCCAACTAAGTCCTCTTTAGACCGTCTCAGTGTCTGCAGTAATGACTAAACACTAGATTATTGCATTGACCATTAATGCCACTAGGTGGCGCTACTCTACTAATGAGTTGTAATGGGCCGGGGTCATACATCCTCTAGAGACCAAGTTGCCACACAAATGTCATCATTTTTGGGCCTAAAAAGGGCACCCTTACATGCAGACCCTATTTAAGGAGGCACTTCGCATGACGAGACACACTAATCGCACCGTTTCATGTGGGATTGTGAAGCGTGTGATATCAACCAAAATTCAGGACAAAAACTGCAGAAAATAAAGACTGAAAAAACACTACATGACTGCACCGCAGCGACGGCCATAACAACGTACCTTTCAAAGAGTAACCAGGAAGAAAACAAGGTCACATTTTAATAGTTACGATAAAAAAAAAATAACTACGTGTGTTGATCATAAACTGTTGCACATATGTATATGAATAAAGTCTCTAAATCAATTATCGCTGCTAGGGGATTGATTTTTGATTTTTTTTTTTGGCTCATTTTATTATTTTTTGCTTATTTTATTATTTATTATTAATTATATTTACATGTGTAATATTAAATGGGTGCTTTTACACAAAATAAACCTGAGTAGTCTTTCATTGTTGCTGTCAGGAAAAAAAAAACTTTACACTTTACAGGGAAGAAAAAGTCATTTTGGTCCATTTCTATTGGTCCATTCATCATTAGACTTCAACACAATGAATAAGGCATTTGGCATTTTCACATTATGATTAAATATTTGGCAAAAAGGGGAGATACAAGGTTTAAAAAGGAATTATTAGTTCTGTAAATGCAAACTAATAGAGAAAGCAATCTCAGCCAGGCAGTTCAACTGTGTGTTGGCTTACCTAAGTGGCAGTAATAGCCGTCGAAGGCGGTGTTGTTACAGTCACAAGCGTATGATGCGTAGCCGTCGATGCACTGGCCTCCATTTCTACATGGTATGGAGGCATTTAAACAGGCCCCTGTACAGTTCCTCCTGATCCCATTCTGCTCATCTACTTTCCCTTCCAGATCCACAGGGACCCCATTCATCCGCAAACCGCGCAAGCAGCCAAGGAACGGCCGTAGAGTGTGATTAGCAGCACCTGTACACAAAGGGTTATGATTCACATTTTCACAAAATTTATGCAGTTTCACTGGTTATAATTACACTGCCTGATGCTCGAGACCCTGTTTTATGACAGTTGTGAGATGGTTTTAACCAAAATCCATTCAGGGAGGAGGGGTGCATGCAGGGTGTGTGCTGGAGATATTGCTTTACCATACACTTGAGATGTTTTAGGGGCTGTAAGGCAAGATAGTCCTAAAACAAGGGATATTTTTTCTGATTGACAACTATTTAAATAATCAACAGCCTTAAATATAAACACTCATGTAGGTTCACAGCTGGATTTGGGTATGAAAGTCTATGTAATGGACTTTGCAAACACTCGTTCCGGTCACTTTCTGTCCAGTGCAGAACTCAGCACTGAATGTTTACTTCTTAAAGATTGATATACGCAGAACCTTTGAAAAATCCCCTTTAAATAAACACCTACAGTGTAGATTTACTGTAACCGTAATGTTACACAACCCTACGTCTATACACCGATCAGCCACAACATTAACACCACTGACAGGTAAAGTGAATAACACTGACTATCTAGTTATTTCATTATAATGGCATCTGGTATGTATCAGAGGGCTTGGATACATTAGGCAAGTGAACAGCCAGTTTTTAAAGTTAATGTACTGGAAGTGTGTAAAGATCTGAACTACTTTGACATCTACTATTGTGATTGCCAGAGCATCAGCAGGTCTTGTGCAGTGTTAACCAGGACAACTGGTTAATCAGCGACACAGGTCATGGACACCCAAGTCTCACTGATGCGTGTGGGGAGTAAAGGCCTGTCTGGTCTGATCCCACAGAAGAGCTACTGTGGTTTAAAGTGATGCTGACTCTGATAGAAAGGGCTCAGAACACACAGTGCACCACAGTCAGAGCTCTTTCAGCAGCGGGAGGGACACACTCAGTATTAGGCAGGTGGTGCTAATGTTATGGCTGGTCATTGTAAATGAACCTCAACCTTAAACCACCCTGAACTGCATACGCACCTACGAGCAGAGGCTGGGTAAACTGCATGTTGATGTAAGTCTGTCCAGGGAACTTATGTATGGCCGGAGGGAAGAAGTCCACTTTGAGACGGGCCACTTTGGCGTTGATTTCCGCCTCCACGTAGTGCCACTCGTTATCATTCAGAGCCTTTGGAGTGCGAAGGGTCACATTTCTTATCCCATCACCCACCATGAAGATGAAGATCACCTCTGTAGTGGCTAAGAGAGAAACAGAAAGAGAGAGAGCAGACAGTGAGAAGGTAATACAACAGGGGAGTGAGTGCTAAAGGACTGTACAATATGTGGAATCCCAAGCTGTCGCTATATTCTTTCCCCTTTATGAAGGTTTGTTGATCATTTCTCGATCAATCTATCTACCTATCTATTCATCCATCCATCTATCTATACATCCATCTTTTCTGTTGATTTCCAACTTCTCCTATTTTCTCCTCCATCACATCCAGTTCAGTCAAATGGGACATTTTTTTTCTAAGCGGGTGAGGCTTTAAATCCTTGAAGGAAATCTGGAAAAGTTCATGTGCCTCTGGATCTGAGACCGAGAGAACGCAAACACTTACAGTTCAGCTCAATCCTGATGAAGTTGCGCAGATGGTCGTCGGAGTTCTCCAGGAAGACCCCGTTGGTGCGGTAGGTCCTGAAGTGGAAGGTGATGTCAGCACTGGTGCCAGGTTTAAAGGTGGGGAAGGTCATGTATGTGGGCTTGGTGATGGCAATGGTGTTCCAGATGCTTCCTACAAGAGTGGCCACATCAGCAAGCAGGGACAATATGAACCCAAAGGCATGAAAAATTAGTAACACGGATAATATTAAGTATGATGTTTCACACACACACACACACACACACACCTCCACTATGAACAATTTTTTAAAACCTCTTAGAACCACTGAAGGAAGTTCCCACTTTTGGTTGCCACCTCTTTTCAGGAAGAGGGAACAATATTTTGAGGAACTATTTTAGCTTCTACCTTAGAGATGGTACTTTCTCAGGCTAGAACAACCATAAGCGACTTAAGGGAAATGTGATGAACGTGTGCGGTGACTCCAGGTGCCATTTTTAAACTGTGTGAAACTTTTACAGTGTAAACAACAGTTCTTAGCACTAACAACAAAACAAACAGAAAGACGGGCCATAAACTCCAGGCTTTATTGAGTCTGTATGTGACAGAAAAAAAATACTTTTGAGTTCTGTGTTTAAGCTCTATGATCACATCTTCCTCCATCTTCTCCGATGCGGACATTATACCAGCCACCGGTCACTTTAGCATTCCTACTGACGGTGTGAAGGCAAACAGAAAAGACAGCCCTGAAGGTGTGTAGTTCTCAGGGCAGCTCCACAGTGAGTAGCTCCTCTCAATGAGACCTTAGAACTGTTTGATCTCAAAGCACCTATTGATATATATTACTTACGGTCTCCATAACAACGCAGGGGTCCTACTGTGAACTTGCCCACCGAGCCAGTGCGGTTCGTGTCCCCAATGACAACTCTCCTGACAGGCAGGTGGTCCCGGAACATCAGGTAGCCCTTATCTGAGTACCTGTTCAACAGAAGGAAACCAGCAGAAGTGTGGATATGGTCTTTGTAACCCCTAAACCATATAAGCTTCATCATGCTTTGCTGAACCTAAAGAATTTTCAATAAACTTTTATTCCAGTAACCACTTGTCAAATATCTAATGCAATTACATGAAATCTCTCCAGGGAGTCTTTCTGTAGGAGTAGTTTGACAAAACGGCATTTTATGCTAAATAATGCATAATGGATGATTCGGATAGTTTCACAAATTGATTTCTTCATTTATTCTCATGAAGGCATCCATTCGTTCTCATTCTCGCTCTCTCTCATTCCCTCTCTCTCTCACCACTGGCGGTAGTCGGCATCGCAGTTGCACCAGAACTTTGGATCGGCACAGGTTTGATTGATTGCACAGCCGCACTTGCCACTCTCAGGGAAAGAACCACCCCAGTAATAATGACTTTCATTATGACGACCAATCCAGTAGGAGTAAGGCCTTCCATCTAAATCAGAAACAGGAAGAGAGAAGAGTGGAAAAGTTCTGTTATTAGTCTCATCTAAGAACATCAATTATTTATATTTTTTTATGGGCAATTTCATCATCATCAACAATTATTTATGGATAAAATGGCATGTAGGTGCCAGTTACACACAGTTACACTCATCTTTGACTCAATTTTAATAAATTAAACCTCTATTTTAAAATGTCTTCCTTTATGTGTTAAAATTTGATGAGAGACATTCAAGTGCAGTGATAACAGTAATGTGCAAAAGTCAATGACTCAAACCTGCCATTTAATTTACAGTCAGTTTACAGATTTTAATTGTTTTAAATAATTTTTTTTCTCTAGTTGTGGAAAATCCTATTTTGCTGATATCCTATCTAACGTCCTTCAGAAAAATGTCTGTTAGCCATTTTAGATGCACATGTGAGGCAGCGGAGGGGGCTCTGTGTAGCTGTTTGTGTGGGCAGTGGGCTCCTAGTGGTTAGGAACTTGCCCATTTGATCATAGGGTCACGGGTTCAAGTACCACTGAGGTACCTTCGAGTACAGTACTGTCCTGCTACACTGTTCCCTGGGGTTTTGCTTACTGCTCCATTAATGGATGGATTACATGCAGGGGTCACATTTCACTGTGGTGCACATTGTGCGATGGGGTGTGTTCCCAATGACAAATTTTTGTCTCTTTAAAGGAGCTAAACATCATTGAGAGCTTTGGGGGCACCTTTTGTTGGGAGGACACAGCTGTAATCAGTGAATGAGGCAGTAGGGGGCACAAATGAGTGGATGAATTCAATGGTGATAGATTACACATAATAGTGTTGGAGGCTTCTGCATGTATGAAGATGTTCAGGAACTCACTGAATGTTCAAAAAAATGTATTGATTAAAACAGATTGTGTACTTTCCGCAACATGAATCGTTATTTGTTGAAAGTTACATTTTACTGTGCATTTTGAATCCTTTTTTACACACATAGGATGCTCTAAATGCTCTTCGGTAGGCTAGATTCTTAGCATTCGCACTTCCTAACGAATCATGATCAGATTTGTTGTGAGGTCAAAATTTACACCACCAGTATTTAAAGATCTCAAGATTAACATCAACCAGTAGCTTCCATTCAAAACCGCCATTGCCCTCAGCCCAGTCTGATACTTACGTGGAGTGTTAAGGAGGCGGGACTTATAGCATGAGAGCTCGATCCACTGTTCACAATATAATGATGTGTTGGCTAAAGCAGTGACTTCATCCCACGAAGCGTTGACATATTGCAGGTCCCCAATATAAGGCCACTCTACAGTGGAACCAGTTACCTTAGTGCCCTCAATGCGGTTGTGTTCAATTATCGTCCAGGACCTGTTCACTAAAAGAAAGAAGAAAGAACATATATGATCGCCATCAATGGACCATGCTTCTAGGAACAGATTGGAGCAAAATAGCAATAAATTAATAGTAATAACACTTTATGAGACTGAACAAAAGTGCAAACAGATTTAGACTAAGAAGAAGAATACTACTTCCTTATCCTTCTTCTTAGTCTGAATCTGTTGGGCCACACTCACATCCTTGAATCTTGTTCTAGTTCCCCAACCCAAGAGTTTCCCTACCGAGGTTTTATACCCTCTGGAGTAGGAACCTCATAGTCAACACTGTATTTGGGCACCATGTAACGCTGTCCCAAACTGGCCTTGGTTGTTGTCTTGCTGTAGCTGATTATCTCAGCTAATTTCCTGGCTCTTTCACAGGAAATGAGTTTTCTTAATTGCCTGAAATCTCTCATCTAGTTAAGAACAACGCTCTTGGCACAAATCACTCTTATCCCATGTACAGGTTAAATGATGCCTGAAGTAGACTGAGTAGATATTAATTGCTATAGGACAGACAGGAGAGCACTTGAGGAAAAAAGAGATGAGGGAAAGTGAGGTGAGAACATATGTGGAAGCATGAGGTCAGAACACGAGAGGTGAGGACACGTGAGGGGAGAACACTCGAGGAAAAGTGAGGTGAGAACATGTGAGGAAGCATTAAAGTCGGAAGATGTGAGGTGTGGAAACGTGAGGGGAGAACACTTGAAGCAATGTGAAGTGTGGAAACGTGAGGTGTAAACATGTGAGGAAGTGTGAGGTCAGAACCCACGCGGTGAGGAAACGTAAGGGTGAGAACATGTGAGGAAGCATGAGGTCAGAACACGAGAGGTGAGGACACATGAGGGGAGAACACTCGAGGAAAAGTGAGGTGAGAACACGTGAGGAAGCATTAAAGTCGGAAGATGTGAGGTGTGGAAACGTGAGGGGAGAACACTTGAGGCAAAGTGAAGTGAGGAAATGTGAGGTGTAAACATGTGAGGAAGCGTGAGGTCAGAACCCACGCGGTGAGGAAACGTAAGGGCGAGAACATGTGAGGAAGCATAAGGTCAGAACATTCGAGGGGAGAGCACTTAAGGAAATGTGAGGTAAGAACATATGAGGAAAAGTGAGAACATTTGAGGTGAGGAACCTTGAGGTCAGAACTTGTCAGGGTTTGAACACACGAGGAGAGGTAAAGAAACATGAGACGAGGAAATCTGACCGACTGAGGCAACATGAGGTGAGGGTCTTACCTTTCATCTTGCAGTAGACAGTGAAAGGCTTCAGTGGGCCACTCAGATCAGGGTCTATGGTATAGTTGCCTGACCAATACTTTCCATTCAGTCTGTAGGCCTCACACGACTCTCTGTAGACCGCTGTAATAATGAGAAATGGGTAAAAATGAGAAATTAACATATTATATACATATACAGTAATGTACAGTCATATGCAACTCACAATTATGACAAACTTCCCCTTTGTAGCCCGTGTTGTTGCAAACACACAGGAAGTCATTCCAGGACTGAATACACCTGCCCTCATGTTCACATGGGTTTGGAGAACACCTGAGAAAACACAAACCATGCCATTAGTTCACTCTCTCTTATTATATACACCAATCAGCCATAACATTAACACCACTGGCAGGTCAAGTGAACAACCAAGACTCTAGTTATTTCATTACAATAGCACCTGTCAGGGGGTGGAACATATTAGGCAGCAGATGAACAGCTCTTGAAATTGATGTGCTGGAAACAAGAAAAACGGGCGAGTGTAAGAATCTGAACCACTCTGACAAAGGCCTTGTTGTGATGGCTAGAGTCAGAGTCAGAGCATCTCTAAAACAGCAGGTCTTGTGGAGTGTTCCAGGTGTGCAGTAGTTAGTACCTACCAAAAGTGACCCAAGGAAGGACAACTGGTGAATCAGCGAAAGGGTCATGGGCACCCAAGGCTCACTGACATGAGCTCCTGTTGCACAAAATGTTAATACTGACTGATCGAAAAAGGGTCAGAACACACAGCCACCACAGTCAGAGCTGCTTCCGCAGCATGAGGGACCTACACAGTATTAGACAGGTGGTATTAATGTTATGGCTGATTGATGCAAGTCCTAATGTCAGTATCAGTCCAGCAAGTATAGGCCTATGAGCTGCCTGACCAGTCTTTTAGCGAGCACATATAAATCTCATGTATTCCACTTTATGCCTCTAGTCTGTCACTCCGGAGTGCTGAGGCTTATCACCCACATTATTATTCCTCTCTGAAGTGAAAGGGCAGCCTTGATCCCATCACTTAAAGCTGTGCAGTAGCCAGGTGGGAGCAGACAGACATCTTTACCACACCACTGAGCTCAGAATACTGGCATGCAACACCTTCAGCAAATGTGAGATTTTTTAGTCCCAGAATTTCTACCAATTTTGATTGATTGGTTGGTTAGTCAGACAAAATGTATCCGTCTGTATATACACAGATCAGTCACAACATTAAGGTGACGTGAAAAACATTGATGATCCCATTATATTTTCTTCCTGTCAATGAGTGGGATATATTAGGCAGCAAGTGAACAGTCGGTTCTTGAAGTCAGTGTCTTGGAAGCAGGAAAACGGGGCAAGTGTAAGGACCTGGGGGCCAGACTGTGATTGTAGCATTTTCAGAACGGGACCCACGTGCAGGGCGTTATGAGGAACACCCCCTTTCCCCCTGAGGCTCGAACCTGCACTGTCGCGTATACAAGGTGAATGCGCTATGGTTGGCTTTGCTGAGAGAAGGAAAGAAGCACAATGTGAGTTAAGAGGCCCTGAGCCAAAAGCGGGTGGGAAACAGCTTCCCGCTGACATAAGATGGAAGAATGGCGCAATGTTAGATGCATATGCTGTTAGCGTAGCGTGGGGCCAGCTCTGGTGAATGCTGGTAAGGAGGATCATGGGTTGGTAGAAAACGACAAATGTCAGAATGTCAGCACAGGCCTCAGTGCTGTGAGTGTAGACCGATGTGGCTCAAGAAATAGCGTAAAAGTTCTCTGCGCCTGAGCTCATGTCAGACTGAACAAAAGACAAACTTGTTTTCAGCAAGAATGAATGTCAGGTTATCAGCACCAAAGAGGAACGGGACCATCCAGACTGTTATAATAAGGTAAGAGACACTATAGTGGGATTTTAGAGAGACATTTGCTGCCATCAGGGCGACATCTTTTCCCAGACCATAGTTATTTCAGCAAGACAATGCCTCATTCCGCACACACTACAACAGTGAGGTACAGACGCAGTTTGTGTGCATGACAATATATGAAAGGTTAAGAAAAGAAGGCAACAGTTCCATTTGCACTTGGTGATGTAACACCGTGGTAAACACGCCTCTGTCCCAACATTTTTGATTCTACTGTAGGCATCAAATTCTAGTTTTTTTTTGTATTTACAAACAATACATTTAATTTGGTTATAAACATTTTTTTCCAGAAATGGGATTTGTAAAAAAAAAAAAAATGCAATTCTGAGCTTCTATAAGCTTCAATAAGTCTAATGCAACATAAGCTCTGGTTACTTGTTTGCTACATTAGCCTAATAGCTCCAGTGCAAAACTAATGATACCAACACCAAATATGTCGGAACAGTCATGGCCTAATGATTAGAGAAGAGAGCTTGTGACTGGAGGGTCACCGATTCAATCCCTGGGACCAGAAGGGAAAATGTGGGAGGGGTTAGTAAGTAAGCAGCACTTTCCCACTCCCACATCCATGGCTGAAGTGCCCTTGGGCAAGACACCTAACTCCTAAGCTGGCCCCCGGGCGCTGTAGGTGTGCAGCCCACTGCTCCTGCGCCTGTTGTAGGTACACTGGTGTCATAGATGGGTTAAATATAAAGGTAACATTTTTGAGGATTTGTTCATGCTGCTAAGCTTCAATGGACAAAATGCTGATCCATATCCTCAAAGTACATAATGTGTATATATATTGTACAGAAAATATTACACAAAGAATGTAAAATGCACAAAAGTGAAAGCACACAAAAATATACACATGCACACCCACCTGTCAGTGATTCCACATGTCCCCAGCAGAAGTTCGGTGTATCTGCCCCATTTCCTCTGCAGCATCACGTCGATGTCCACAGGCTCGTCATCAATAAAGATTTGCTGCATGCAGCCGTGGAAGCGGGCCAGCTTGGTCACACAGCGAGCTGTGTTATTGGTCTTAGGACAGCCTGGGCAAAAATCAGGCACATCAGTCACACCTACGCTTCACTAAACCTCTGGATAAATAGCGGCACTCTCACTATTTCTGGTTTATGTGCCAGTGCCACAGAAGAATTTGCCTTGAGGCGAAAGCGAATGGGCCTGCAGAGCAAGCACCATGAGCAATGGCTATAATCTCCTTTTCCATCAGCACACCCCATTACTCACCCCCAAAAAAGTAGCGGTCTCCGGTCTTCACCTGGAACGGGTTTGTGATCTTCAGTGGAGAACTCTCGTCTTCATCGATGGTGATGGTCAGCAAGTTGTCTTTGGCCGCCAGGTCCACTGTGTGCCAGAAGCCGTCGTTCAAACGGTACCCTGGCAAAACAGCACAGTTATCAGCCATGAAAAACTAACCTGCAAACTGTTGCTATGTCAGTACATTAGGTACACCCCCTGAACAAAAAAGGCAACATCAGTCTAGTCATGCACTTGCAACAGCACAACGATTGTAATAGATAGCAGAACTAGTGAGTAAGCTATGATCAGTCATGGAAATACAGGTAGCAAAAAGGCGGGAAAGCATCTCAGAATGGAGATTGTGCTACAACAATATGGAAGCTGTCAGGTTCTGTGGTGATTTGGGAAAGTATGCGCCAGCTGAAATTCTAATAATGGTTCATTTAAATGAAAAAACAA
Source organism: Arnoldichthys spilopterus (assembly GCA_037974385.1). Taxonomy (NCBI): domain Eukaryota; kingdom Metazoa; phylum Chordata; class Actinopteri; order Characiformes; family Lepidarchidae; genus Arnoldichthys; species Arnoldichthys spilopterus. The sequence goes on from JBBPDA010000030.1 coordinate 6,730,462, forward strand.
ACAAGCACGACAGCAGGGAAAACAAAACAAGGCACGAACGGCAACCGAACAGCAGACACAGCATGGCAGACGCAACCACTAAGACAAACACCTGACTGGGAGATGGGACACAGCTCACGAGACAGGAACAAGGGCGTGGCTAAAAGACTGAGGCAAACACAGGGGTATAAATACGAGACATAACGAGGGACAGCTGACGTGATTAGTGGCGGTGAACGAGAGACGGGTGACCAGGCGGGACAAGGGCGTGGCTAGACAACAAACACGAGGACATGAACACGTGGCTTTTTCAAACAAAACACGGACACGTGGGACACAAGGGGCGTGACACCTTACAGAAGCGTCTTGGATTTTAGATGAAAAAATCCTTAAACACTTGAAATGCTAGAAGAACGTGACTTCTTTGGCTGATCAGGGCTGCGTGAGAATTGCAGACAACACTATGATTGATAGCGCTGCAGCTCGGGCAACATATACACTCTCATAACAAGAGGCTACTTCATGTTTTTTAGCTTTTATTTTCTGGCAGAAGTCTGGACTACAAGTTAAGCTCACCGGGAAGTGACTACAGCAACCACGGCTGTACAGTTATGTCGTTTAGGTAATGTATAGAACGATATATTAGGCTATTACAGATGACAAATCATTCAAGCACTGTTAATCAAGCTAAGTTAAACTTGTTTAACTGTGTCACTGATCTTTCCCGAAGAGAACACTGCACTCACACTGCTGATGAAAAATCAGTCCTAATTCTGACTGGTCTCATGGAACATTTCACATGAGCATCTTTCCAATCAACTCAAATCCAAATAAAGGAGCACAATAGGGCGAAGAAACATGGGTTGTTCTTTATTTAAAAGTCAGTAGTACATTTACGCAGGAGTCGACAACTAAAAGCATTAGAATGATTAACAGTGTAATTTGACAGCCCATTTAAATCCGACATGATCGAACAACCAGAGTTTTTTCTTTTCTTCTAAAATAACATTAACTGAGCATGGTAATATATTCACATTCCAAATCAAATTTAAATTGTTTAAAATTCTACAATTCAGTCTACAATTCTTTTTTAGAAGTTTGATTTCTCTTTAAATAAATTAAAGGTATAACATATTTGTTTGTTTGTTTTTATCTATTTTTATATTTATTTTATTTATTATTATTATTATTATTATTATTATTATTAATAATATAAGTATTAATACTTAAATAAAAATACTTATTTTTTTAATCATCATTATTCTTAACAACAATAATAACAACAATACTTATATTATTATTATTGTTGTTAACAATAATGACAATTAAAAAAATAAGTATTATTATTATTATAATTATTGCTAATTACTGAACGATCTGAAAAATATATTGTGATAATATTTTAGACAATAGCACCCAGCCCTGAGGTCAGATGGATTAGAAGCGCTGCTGAATGTTACCTGCAGCGAAGCGGAGTCTTTTGTTGTCCCTCTGAGTCAGCGTGACATTGACCTGACCTTCACTCAGGCCCAGTTCCAGAGAGCCCAGCTCGTCTGCAAACCTCGTGAACATCAGCAAGCCAGTGTAATCCCACGAGCGGAATTTAAACTTCACTGCCAGCCGGCTCCTCCGGAAAAATCCGGGCACCTGCAGGTAGTTGTTGGGCCCCGCAAAGGTCAAAGGTCGCCAAAGCAGGTCACGACACGTATAGTGCATCTTTTTCTGAGGGAAGATGGGGGAGAGGCAGGGGTGAATGGAAGAAAGATTGAGTATGTACACTTTAAGGTAACTCTTGACTGAGCGAGAGTGAACTGATGCTATTGAACAGTACCTTTTTAGGAGCGAGCCGCACATCAGGGTCTTGGTACTTAGTCTTATAAATGATGTTAATTCCATTGATGAAGACGTTCTCCATGCAGCCACGGAAGTTAAACTTACCAGGGAGGTGGGGTATGTCTTTATCAATGACCCCGCCCACAAATATCTGAAGAAACAAGTTTATCACATGTTCAAATATGTTATGCCACAGTGAAAAATGACATTTACTTCATTTAGATTTGTATCAATTGTCGACCTGTCAATCAATCCCAGTACCTATATGTGATAATTATATGTCCAATATGGATTATATACTGTACACACTCATTAGCCGTAACATTAACACCACCTGCTTACTACTGAGTAGGTCCACAGCTGGGCACAAGCTGTTCTGACCCCTTTCTAATCAGAGTCAGCATCACTTTTTAAACCACAGTAGCTCTTCTGTGGGATCAGATCAGACGGGCTAGCCTTCACTCCCTACATGCATCAGTGAGCACTGGCCAGTCATAAGCCTGTCGTCGTTTCAACAGTTCTCCTTCCTTGGATCACTTTTGGTAGGTACTAACTACTGCACACCTGGAACACTCCTCAAGACCTGCTGTTCTGGAGATGCTCTGACTCGTCTAGCCATCACAATAAGACCCTTGTCAAATTGGCTCTGATCCTTATTTCCACCCATTTTTCCTGCTTCCAGCACATCAACTTCAAGAACTGACTGTTTACTTTCCTAATATATCCCACCCCTGACAGGTGCCATTGTAATAAAATAACTAGAAACTCAGTGTTATTCACTTCACCTGTAAGTGGTGTTAATGTTATGGCCGACTGGTGTATGTAAGTATCTATATCTGTATCTAAGGCTGTGTCACAAATGCGGCCTCTTCAGGCTGTATTCTGAGGCATGATGGCACCCAATCATGTCAAGTCGAACTACCTGAAACTTAATTGCAGGTTTTTTTTAAATAATACTCCCTTCTAAGTCTAACCTGCCTTCAGTCTGGCCTGTGTATGTAAATACATGTATAAATTCCATAAAAATGTTTCCTTCATTATACTGAACTGATTTTATTCATACAGGTGTTCGATTAATGTCGGGTTAACTTACCTGTTTGTCCAGATCCAGGTAACTGAACTCCCCATTGAGAGCAGCTCTCTCCGTCTGGCTGTCCAGCGTGAGGTTGACCTCTCTGCCGTAGCGCTTGATGGTGACATAGTGCCAGTGCTGAGTGTCCAGCAGATTGCCCACCCTCATCGTGGTCATTCCGTTTGTGTTATGAACTGTGCTGCTCCCTGCAAAATCAGCCATAACACATGCTTACTAATAGGTGTGTGTGAGTGTTTGTAACCTTTAATAGTTTTTATATGTCTTTATTGTCCCACATGTGGAAATTTGCACGGTTACAGCAGCAGCACTGGGCCAGGTCAGACAAGAAAGGGGATAAATAATGAAAAAGTTTGAAAAAAATTATAAATCTACATTTTTACGAGTGTAATTGCACATTGTATGTGTATTGCAAGAAACTAAATTCTGTATAGTGTGTATAACCATTAACTGTGTAATGCCTGTCACTCATTAGCTATTTAATCTTTATTACAAAGACTGTATTATTGTATTGCCCAGAAACTGGTCTATGGAACTGATCCTACTTATTGCAACGCCTGTTAAATAATCTGACAGCAGTTGAAAGGAAAGACCTGCAACACTTTAGAACAGGAAACATCTGTAAATAAAAGCTCCTTTGAAAACAATTACAATTATAAACAACTTGGTTTATTTAATAAATTAATGATGTTAATGTAGCTTTAAAGTAATGTTACACAATAAACACAAGTGAGCTCTTAATAATAATAATAATAATAATAATAATAATAATTTTTACTAATTTTACCAAATTTAATACATTATAAAGCTTTAAATGTTAATCAAGATAAGTAAATTAGAACCACCCTGTTAACAAAACTAAAATTTCATTATTATTATTATTTTATCTGGATGGATGGAGTTCAGTCTGGAGACTGTGCTGCTCTTCCATGAACTAAATCTATCTCCAAGTTATTCTACAGCTTTGGCTCATTATCTCACTGTCTGTCTTTGATTCTGGCCTTTCTTTTTCAATTGTGATAGCGATATACAGTACTACTTCCTGCACTACAGTATTGTGCTAATGCATCAGAGGGTGTAGGAACAATGTGTTCCAGCTCTGCCTTTTTTCAGACAGAGGGGTGTGTAAGTCATCAGCAGATTCTGGGGCACCAGGTTTAATGTACTTCCATTACTGCTGAAAAACTGTCAATTAAACGGTTTCTTAAAGCTTGAAAAAGAGCTGTTTTCTAAAATATGTACATGATATTTCAGTATTTGGTGCCCTAAACTTTTTGGAGCCAATGCTATTCACTGGAATCAAAAGGCTTAAATCTTAATCTGTACAATATACTGATCACATACATAAATATATCTATTTTTCCAGCCCCCACACCTGCTCAGCGCACCCCCTTGTGGTTGAGCATGGCCCTTACCCAGGCTGATGTGCAGGTAAAGTCTGCCGGTCTTCAGCTCCAGCATGATGGAATCTCCCTGCAGGCCTTCGCTGTACAGCAGAACCCCGTCTTTCTCCAGTGTCTTAAAGTTCAGAGCGTAGTGGTCCTGCAGCGTACGCATCCGCCCACCGGGGAAGGAGTAAGCCACCATGTCGTCCCCCTCTAACTGCATCACATACGAGTCTAGGAGCCAAAGAGGCAGAGGTCAAAGGTCAAAAGCTTAAAATATGGAAATAAGCTGTCCATTCATTTGGCATGCTTTTTTTTTTTCCCTTCCGAGCTATACAGAGAGATTACAGAGCTTTAGCATTGATTGACAAGGGAAGCGGCTCTGTTAAGCAGCTTTGTGGAAAATGTGATTATCAGTAATGCTCGAATAGGAGCAAACGAGACACCATCAGATCTTTAGTGTCGCAATGAGTCGGAGAGTCCTGCTGTGTTATTTCACTCTACTGGGTGTTACTACTTGCCAGAAAATGTGATAAAAAATAACCACAGCAGCAGGCGAAGGCCCAGTCTGGAAATGTCTGAGTTCAGTTTTTTCTCTTTACCGTAGGGACAGCCATACACTTCCAGCCGGACGCCAATCTTGCCACCGTTTTCCGTGTTCCAGCCCATGGGCAGGAAGCGCAGGTGTTTGGCAGTGAAGGCGTAGTGAAACACATTCCTCTTCACCTGGTAGTAGTTCCAGTTTCCAGGCAATGTCTGAGAAAAGGAGGGAGATAACATTATCTTTGAGATACACACACTTGCCCACTCGGGATTACATATAATAATGTCTTACACCATCGAGACGCTGATTCAAACTGCTGGCAGTGTGTTTCTGCTGGAACAAAAAAAACTTCTACAGAAAAAAATATTTTTAGACAAAAAGGTAAATTCATTTTTAAAACAATAAATATAACGATGAATTGTTGCCCGTTGATAGTTAACATTACAAATACAAAAAATTGTTGGAATTGTACAAAATTCAGAATTTAAAAAATTGGACAATATTTGATTTTTAATTTAGGCATACAAATGTGAAATATGAATACATTTGCATATTTTTAATAAATAAAATCTAGCTTTGGGATGCTGGAATGAAAATGTGCGTTTTCCACACTCCAGAGAGTGAATTTTACAGAAGAGATTCTTTAAAAAAAAGATTATTTAATTGTTTAATACAGAAAACACTACAAACTCGTCATAACATGTTTTCAGGTCATTTAATATCGCATAAATCCAGCTATGTGCAATATATGAAGAACGTTTTCTGTAAAATCTTTCAGACTAGGCATGAAAATGACTGTGGGTAATCTTAAAGCTGTTCTTTATGGAGAGAAAAGCTGATTTAGAGAAAAGTGATGAAGAACTGCATCACCCCTGAGATCTCAGATAAGATGCAACATTTGTATGAGTGTTGGGTTAAAAGGAAATAGACATATTTGGATACTGTGCAATATGACATGACATGTTTGTGCCACATTGTCTGGAGCTTAGCCTGCATTATAGTTGCTAACTTGGAAAATACAGTTAAAGTGCAAGTAAATTGACTAAACAGGCTAAAATAAGTGACTTTCTGTTGAGTTTTTATCTTTATTTTAATAAAAATGTTATAGATGCAATTCATTCAAAAAACTGAAAATTGATTGACAGCACCAAAATCCTCCTTTCTGTTTGTAGTCTGTCGCCTTAATACAAATACACATACATTGTTTAAAAAAATACTGACCGCAGACAATCTTTTGTTGGCAAAGGCAATATGTTGTTAGCAAAGTTGTTAGCAAAATGCAAAAAACAGTGTGTGTGCTGATTGGTTGTGTATTATTAGGCCACCCCTCATCTAAAAAAAATGACATCACCCACTGGGTACTGATATTGTGTAAACTGGTTAGGCGTTGGTAAGAATAACAGGTTTGGCTCATCAGAGGATGAGGATCTAACAATATACGGCTACGTATCTGATAAAACCACTCACAATAAAGTTGACCTTGACCTTAATGGTATTTCAGGGCCACCAAAGGTTACAGTCAAAGTTCCTGGGTAACACTGGATTCTACTTTATCATCCAAGTCCCAGATCAGTGATATCTCAAAGACAAAAATTGGTTAGACGTCCAAAATGAGACACATGTGAACCCCTGAGAACATGCTGAGTTAAATAGTTAAAACTTTCATATTTAGATATGACTATTGTAAGGTTTTCTAGCATTAAAGTGGGGAAAAAGATCTTAAATCAATACTAACTGCTGGCCTGGGATGAAGTTCTTAGTTTTGAGGCACTATTTTAGCTCCTACTTCAGGGTAGGTACGTCCACAGCACAAGAGGAACCATTAATACATAAGTGTATGGTGACTGCTGCACGCAAAAGTGTTCTGTGCTTGGTCCAGATGAAAAAGAACCATGATTGGACTTAGGTCAAATAAAGCCCAATCAGCCCGATCACCTTTACTGCAATTAAACCGAGTGACCAAAGCACAGTACTGTATACACACAGGCACACACAAAACGCACACACACACACACACACACACACACACACACACACACACACACACACACACACACACACACACACACACA
>JBBPDA010000030.1:6753314-6765856 GCA_037974385.1 Arnoldichthys spilopterus
GTGGTCCTGGAGGAACGTTGTTTCGTTTCACTGTGTACTGTGTGAACTGTATATGGTTGAAATGACAATAAAAGCCGGGACGGGACGGATACGGGGTTCTAGAGCACTACACTAACAGCATGCAAATGCAATAATGGTGTTTTGTTTTGTACTTTTTCAGGATTTCGGCAAAAATTGAAAAGAAAGAAAGGAAGAAAAAACATTTGATGTTTTTTAAACGCCATCTGCATGTGCAGCCGACTGAACGCGAGTCCTTAAAGTCAGAGTGGATGGTCTGATTAGCGCCAACGTGCAGAACAGTCAGCGTCTGATCTGCGCTCACCTGACGCCACCAACGTCAGAAGAAGGCTGGATTCAGACGTCCGTGTGGACCGGGCCTTATGTGTTTAGAGTTGAAAATGGTAAAGACAGTAAAGCAGCTTCTGCAGACACAAATATTAGAAGGAGAAACTCACCTCCAGACTGTCACTGCCATCTGCCTCTCTGTCAATGATGTCAAAGATGTCCTCATGGATTTTCTCACCCTAACAGGACGAGTCAGGTACAGGTTGTTGACAAGGTCAGAGCAAAAAAAAGCATCAATCAATCAATCAATCAATCAATCAATCACTCACTCACTCACTCACTCACTCACTCACTCACTCACTCACTCACTCACTCACTCACTCACTCACTCACTCACTCACCTCACTCACTCACCTCACTCACTCACCTCACTCACCTCACTCACTCACCTCACTCACTCACCTCACTCACTCACTCACCTCACTCACTCACCTCACTCACTCACCTCACTCACTCACATCACTCACATCACTCACATCACTCACCTCACTCACCTCACTCACCTCACTCACCTCACTCACTCACTCACTCACCTCACCTCACCTCACCTCACTCACTCACCTCACTCACCTCACTCACCTCACTCACCTCACCTCACCTCACCTCACTCACCTCACCTCACTCACCTCACCTCACTCACCTCACTCACTCAAGTCAGAGAAGCACAGACCTGCGAGAAGCCACTGGCCCAGTTGTTTCCAGCCCCACCCCCGTGCTCGGACAGGTAGATGTTCTCAGGGTTGTACAGGTTGGCATAGGGGGAGTTCAGGATGGTGTGGATGACTCGGGGCTCCAAGTCTAACAGAACGGCTCGAGGAATGTAGTGCTCATCATCTGCCTGTAGGAAGAAACGGCAAAAACACACCTTAAAGAATTTGGATGCACTCAACCTGCTCAAAATGCATCCAGCTCTTCATCAAGGCGGCACAGGCTAAAACGATCTTTACCGAGGACGAAGAGAACATTTACTTCCGTAAACATCACGTGAACATTTTTACATGATATGGACCCTGTGCAGCTGAGGGAATCAAATTTGAACAACATCTTCAACCGTTACATCTCAGTCGTCCAGGCATCGTCTTCTTCACTGAAGCCGTCAACCTAAGCTACAGTTTGAGATGACAGAGTGACTATTCGGTCATTGTGAACACACCACATCCGTGCAGGAGCGGTGGGCCGCTGACGTGGGCGGAGTCTGGGGAGCGGCGCTTGGGGGACGATACCTTGCTCACAGGTACCTCAGTGATTCCTGTACTGGCCTGGGATTTGCTCATTTATGCCATTTTATTGCACAAAGTTGGTCAGATTAGTGGGTTGTGTCAGATTACCATCTTTCTACCATCCTGCGATGGGTTAAATGCAGAGGTCACGTTTCGTTGTGTTGTGTTTTGTGTGCGTTTTTACAAATGTGACTATAAAATGCATATATTAAGTTTACATGAAAATAAATTCGATATATTTTGCCTGTTCACATACAAAAGAAACTGATCAGAGATTATTTATAATAACCGATATATATATAGTTATTATTTTTAAATATCAATTACTCCTTCAACATGGTGCGAAGTTTGAGTTTTAGGGCAAAAAATTTAATGTGATATAACAATAAAAAAAAACATAATATTCAGCCTTAAAACTCAAACAAAATGATCATTAATCACGATAATGATCAGTTCTGACTGATAAGTCATCTGGGGCCTAGTACGACTTACTGTTGGGTGACTATTGGCTTCTTGTGTTAACCTAGTTGTAAACTAAAGAGGCCGAGCGAATACACTTGGGGTGAGTGAAAAACTGCGTGAATGTGAATTTTCACACCTTTAAGACTTTTTTGCAAGAAATTTGTTCATGTTCTCATACTGAGGAGCGCAGAAGCTGGGAGCCCTCCATGGATGCCAGATGCTTTGCTAAGAACAATGCAAACGTGTGGAGTCGTGCTCCCTCTAGTGGCCAAAAAATATACAACCACTGGCCTATTTTCAGGATCGAGCTCTCGCTCTAAAACTACACGTACCAACTCAACTCAAATCATAAGACATTCAACAAGTGAACTGGCAATGAGTCACAGCACCAGATGATCTAGCAGATATGACAGACAGGGGGCGATGTCCTACAATCCTGCCTACTGACAAGTCTCAGCAGACCATTACACAACTTCACCGATCAGCCAGAACAGTAACACCAGCTGCCTAATATTGAGTAGGTCCCTCCTGCTGCTGAAGCAGGTCTGACTGTGGTGAACTGTGTGTGACTCAGATCTTTATGCTCGCTCATTTTCCCTGCTTCCAACATATCAACTTTAAGAACTATCTGTTCACTAATATATCCCACCCCCGTCAGGTGGAATTTTGAAATAAGTAGATAGTCAATGTGTTTTCCATTGCTGGAGTGATAAGCTTCTGTCAAAGAAAACTCTCATATTTAACTGTATTATAATTCATTGTATTAAGTTATAGTGGGCAGTAGTGGCCTAGCAGTGGGCAGTGGTGGCCTAGCGGTTAGGACGCTGCCTTTGAGGTTCAAGTCCCGGCCCGGGCACTACTGAGGTTCCCTTGAGCAAAGTACCGTCCCACTACACTGCTCCCTGGGTGCTGTTGGTAGCTGCCCACTACTCCACGTGTGCACGTGTGATGGGTTAAATGCAGAGGTCGCATTTCGTTGTGGTGCTTGAGTGTGTTCACAATGACAAATAGTCACTTTCACTTATAATGTAACTTGATGTGGTCACGCAATCATTTTTATGGATGTTTGGATTATTGTGCTTCTGGAAGATTCAACCATGACCCACTTACAGACGTTTTTTTAGCAGAAGCAGCAAGATTTTCAAATAAAATCTCCTGGTATTTCCTTGAGTTTATGTTGCTGTGTATCCTAATAAGGGCCTCTAGGGTAAAACCATCCCCAAGACATCATAGGTCGTCTAATATACTTTAGAGTGGAGCTGGAGTTCTTTCTGTATAACCATCTTTCTTTAGACACCGAACTCACTCTCAGTTTTACCAAACGCTCTGTTTATGTCTCATCTGACCACAGAATCCAGTTCCACTCATAGGGTCAGTAGCATCTAGCAAACTCTGGATGCTGATATTTGTCACTGGACAGAAACAGCTTTTTTTCTGGTGTTAGGGAGTTGATAGGGAGTTTGCCCCATCCCTTTGCTGCAGTAACAGCTTCTACTGTTCAAGGAAGTCATTACACTGGATGCTGGAACGTCCAGAAGTTCAGGAAATATTGGAGGATTGGAGCAGCTCAATCACTCCAGAGTTCCACTGCTCCACAGAACAATTCCGACAGGCTTTATACCACACTAGCCATCCATCCATCCATCCATCCATTTTCTAAACCGCTTCTTCCATTTCAGGGTCACGGGGAAGCTGATTCCAGCTGACTGTGGGCATAAGGTGGGGTTCACCTAGCAGAGGCTCAACCCATCATAGGGCAACACACAGACAACCATTCATACACACACTCACACCTACGGGCAACTTAGAGCATCCAATCAACCTACTGCAGCCTTTGGACTGTGGGAGAAAACCGGAGAACCTGGAGGAAACACGCGAACACGGGGAGAGCTCGCAAACTCCACACAGAAAGGCACCCGTAGCCAAACCGGGCATCGAACCCAGGACCTTCTCGCTGTGAGGCGACAGCGCTAACCCCTCACTAGTCAATTTTAGTCAACTAGGCAACTTAACAAATATGTTTTCTAAACATGTGTGTGAAGGTTTGTAAAGCTTTTAGAATTGTCAATATTTCTATATAAATATGACCTAAAATATATAAAATCTAGAAGAGCAGATAAAGAGAACTCAGCAGTTCACATGACGCAAAAGAAAACGAGACCACATTCCACTTCCACTGCTCTATGGCCCAGTTCTGATGCTTACATTGCCCACTGTAGTCTCTTTTGGCAATGGCCAGGGGTCAGCAGGGGCACTCTGACCCTCCTTCAGCTATGCAGCCCCCAAGCTGTGGTGTACTGTGCGTTCTGACTCCTTATTACAAGTTACAATTACAAATGCCACTCCAATTCATCCCAGAGGCACTGGAGGAGCTCGATCCCTCCGGTGTTCCACTGCTGCGTAGTGACCTTAGGTGCAAGGGCAGCTACTCATACAGTATTCATTCTATAGATCGATGCACCTGTGTCAGAAACGGGAGTGCCTAAAAAGTCGCTGAATTGCCCAGTTTGAAGGCTTGACTTTTGGACAGATACAGTCTGTGTCAATGTACCTGATAGAAGAACACATCCTTTCGATCGGTGCCCTCAGTGGCAAACTCCTCCACGATGCCCTCAGGACTGATTCCATGCTCTGCACACAGCTGTTTCCAAAACTCAAAACCAACTGCAACACACAAGTCAGGACAACACATTATGACTAAGGAAAAAACAAAAAAACAAAGCAGGTCCTAAATGTAATGGTCAGTAATTTAAAAAAGTCTATCAAGACTGAATGTGGACACAGTATAGACACTATGAACACCCCCTCAAGGAGTTCAGTATAACGGCAAACACATGAAATGGATACGGTTGGATATTCACTGATGAGAAAACTACACAGTATTTCATCCTTCAGATTTATACTGATACACTTACTTGAACATGATTGAGTTAACAGATATATTTAAAGGTAAATTTGATTGATTTATCATCATTTCGGCAGAATTAAATGTTTAAGATCAGTCAAATATTTTTTATTTAAAAAAGTCAGACAAATGAAAGGCTTAAAATCTTCCTCACAATTTTTTCTAACCCCCCAAACCGCTGCCTGATACAGATTTCTTTTTTTTTTTACATTTTAAGATGACGTTTTGGCTTTTATTGTAATTTAATCATGATGGAGGGCTACATACGTGGTCAAGACAATTCAGTCCCCTTAATTGTCACCCATTTATCCCTATTTTAGCATCAGCATTACATATAAATCTCAGAAAACACATGTAGGTGAGCTAGTGGTTTTGGATAAGCAAGATACTTAAATTCACATTATGGCCCCCGATTCCTTCTATATACACTACTGTATGGAAATCTGAGTCTGTAACTTGCTCTATGTTGAATCATTTTACACCAAACCACCCTGAATGCCTTTGTTTACATCCCAAAGATTGAAAGATGCCAGATTGATTTTAATTCAGTATTATTTCCCTTTAAATCCTTTAATACTTTAGCACTCTGGTGTGATCTTGATGTTTGTTAGCACTAAATGAATCAAGATCTTTATGTGAGAACAGAATCTGAACTGCTTTACTGCAGACACGTCACATATTAGGCAGGGTAACTGTTATTTCTTTTGTGATGATGATGATGATGATGATTTGCCCAGTTATGGAGCTGTAAGTAGGTGTTAGCTGTTTAATGCAAGGCCAGTGCACTGACAGGCTGGCTAGCTAGCTAGCTAGCAGTGAAGTTAGCTAACGCGTGCTAACTTAGCACTACAAGCGCATATTAGCAAACAGGCGAAGTTTAGCCATCTTACTCTGGTTTCCGCATTGTCCGAGCTGCAGCGTTATGATCTCCCGAGGCATGCTGTAGCTTTTGTTTTGATCGAGTATGTGTTGTTTTTGGTGCTGCCCGTTACCGGCCCTTCATTCCCTTCTTCCCGCGTCAACGGCAACAAACACCGCAGAACGGCGGGACTTACTGCGCATGCGCCGAACCAGAGCTCTTTCTCAGCTAACCCTTTCTCAGCTCATTGGTGCGCTTCTCCTTGACACCGCCCCTATATCGCCTTATTTGGAAGTGGGAGCGGAGTTACACGTCGTTGACAGCCCTCCAGCCGACATAGGGTCTGCTTCCCAAATTGCATACTAGAACACTAAATAGTGTGCAAATAAAAAAAGTACACGACCCATAAAAATGCACTTAGTATGTTATTACGGAAAAGGCAGCTGTGGTAGACGATTACTTGGGTAAAAGTACATGTTGCCTAAGTGTGCGTTAATCTAAATCTGAATAAACCTAAATATCAAACATTTAAATAGTTTTTATATTGTAAATATTATATTATATCCTTTTGAAAAAGTTAGGTCAATCAGACCTGTGTGAGTGTAGACCTGAGCAGCAATGCCTACAGTGTGAAAAGTCCCTGTGTTCCAATAAGTCAAGTCCCCTATGTAGTGACCTAGCTCAGTCACTTTTAATCTGTTGGTAGTAATTAACTACAAATTAAGCCGGGGTGGGTTTGAACCACAAGAGACATAACTAAAGAGAAAAAAATATTTAAAAAGACATTTATTAAAAAATTAATAGCTTGTAACAATATTAATTAATATTAATTAACAGGGCCGTTTCCTGCTAGGGAAGCTGTAAAAAAAAAGACCACCCTTGTTGTGCATGTACGTATCTACACAGTGCATGTTATCTGAGCCAAACCCTACAAATTAGTCACATGACTTTTGTCTGATTTTACCAACTATGTTTCAAAAACATAGTGTGTGAAAGTTTGTGAACCCTTTAGAATTTTCTGCATTTTTGCAAAGATATGACCTAAACCATCATCCACTATGCATGATGTAAAAGTAAAAAGTGGTTCATCTGACCACATTCCACTTCCACTGCTCCATGGCCCAGTTTACTTTCAGCAGTGGACAGGGGTCAGCAGGGGCACTCTGACCTACCTCAAGCTATGCAGCTCTGACTGTTGCACTGTGGTCTGACCTCTTTATTTCAGAGTCACCATTTACTTTTTGTGCAACAACAGCTTTTCTGTGGGATCAGACCAGACCAGCTAGCTTTCATCCCTTGGGTGTCCATGACCCTGTAACTTCTTCACCAGTTGTTTTTCCTTGGATCACTTTTGGTAGGCACTAACTACTCTGACTGTCATCTAGCCATTGTCTAAGTGGCTTGGATCCTTATGCTTGTCCATTTTTCCTGCTTCCAGCACATCAATGTCAAGAACTGACTGTTCACTTGCTGCCTAACGTATCCCACCCACCTGACAGGGGCCATTGTAATGAGATAACTACATAGTCAATGTTATTCCCTTTACTTGTCAGTGGTGTTAACAACATATCATGAGTATATCCTGAATTGTGCTTAATATGACCAGTGACATGAACCAGCATGGTGGAATAAAGGTCAGTGCTTTGCAGTAGTGGCACTGCTACTTTACCAGTTAAACTAGATGTTGTATTACATATTGTGTATCATGAAGATATTTCACACATTGTGAGGACAAAGTCCCCCATATCACATCCCCAAGCTATATCTCTAGCATTGTCAGCCTCCATTCTAACACTTGAGCTCACAGTCTTCTGATCAGAAGCATTTTACTGTTCCACACTCTTGGTTGAGGACTCAGGGTGACGGGCCTTTAGCATCAGCAATAACAGCTTTTTAAAAAACAAATACTGTTTATCTTCCCAGGCTTTTGAATCAATTTAAAGACCAGTTAATTCAACGGTCTGCTCTGTTTTGGTCAGGGGTGGTCAGTTCATGTCCAGAAACTAAAAATCCACTCCAGTACTACAGCAACGGTGGCACCCGGGTGGTTGGAGCAAAATCCCGGAATGGATCTGTGACTTTCTTGACCTGAAATGTTAATCTCTGGTCCTGGTTGAGTAGATTGTGATACTCTATTTGTGTTGCATGTTAGGTTTATTCTTATTAATTCGTATAAATGCACAATTTTAAGTTTCTACATATACATTTATGTTTTATTCCTTTAGAATATATCCACATATATATATATACATCATATATATATATATATCTTTAAATGTTTACATTTTTTGCTGATTTTATCATCCAGCACTTTGGTTGACACTTATTGCCTTTTAAGTACGCTATGTAAATAAATATGACTCGACTTGACATTTGCTGTATTGCCCAACCTTACCCCCAGGACGCAGGTGAAGGAGAGCAGGGTCTGGGCTTCGTGTTTACAGAGCTGCAGCCACTGTAATCCTGCTCTTGCATTGGCTGCAGCCCGTAGCCCGTCCTCCGTCTAGAAGGCAAACAACAACCGTCAGAGAAACGACAAAATGACAGCCACAACTTGAAACTTTACATGCTGCATGTGGACCCTTCCTTCGCTTCTTCAAAAATATACCGACTTCAGCTATGGATGTTAGCTCACGCGTTCCCTAAAACATCGACAGCGTCTCGAGCGGTTGAGCTTGTACCGTTGGCGGCTTAGCCCTCTGCTAAGCTAAGCTAAGCAACATTAGCAACTCAACGTTATTTTTTATTTTTATTTACCTTTTTGATCTGTTCGTTTTGGGGTTGTTTGTTTACATCATTGTCGTCATTTTGCTGTGGTTTGGTGAACATAACCATGGCGCACAAGAGTGCAGCTGGGGTGGCAAGCGAAGGCACCGGCGCCACGGCAAAACGATGCCCGGATTCGGGCCTCAGGAGTCGGCCGCGCTCCGGAGACAGAGACGGTCAGATTCGGGCTGTTAAAGCGCTGCTGATGGAAAGGCTGGGTCCGTATGAACGGGTGGTGACCTACATGCAGGCTGTGCTGGTGTGGGAGAGACCTTTCCACAGTGTGCTTTTCCACGCCTCGGTCAACGTTGTCTTCTGGTAAGTTTAAGAGGGCAAACAGGCGAAGAAGCCGACTGGGTTAAGCAGGCATTGGACAGGCTGTTAGCCGTGGTAGCTAACTTATTTAACTTTGTTTTCTGTGCGTTTTGGTCGCTGTTACCATAAATGTAAGTTGTTGACGTGTTGTAAAAAAATATATAACATCACTTTACGAATAGTTCAATGTATCCAAATGCTTAAACATCGACATTTGACTATTTTAGTCTGGTGTTGAACATGCAAAGTGTAAAGGAGGAACGTCTCTGTCGGAATCATCGAATGGTGCAACGATACAAACATTTTCGATATCGAAAATCGATTCGGTTTTTGTTTAAGAACATCTATATCGTACCGAACCATATTTTTACAGTTAGCATTTGTTAGGCTATTGATGTAAAATATTTCATTAACTTGTCCTACCATAACATTAACACTGTTTAAAAGTGACTATTTGTCAACACACTCAAGCACCACAACGAAACGTGACCTCTGCATTTAACTCCTCACACGTGGAGCAGCGAGCAGCTACCAACAGTACCCGAGGAGCAGTGTAGTGGGACGGTACCTTACTCAAGGGTACTCAGTAGTGCCCGGGTCGGGACTCAAACCTGCGACCTCAGATCCCAAAGGCAGCCTCCTAACCACTAGGCCACCACAGGATTGGACCACAGGGGCTAGCCTTCATTCCCCACAGGCATTAGTGATTCTTGGGTGCCCATGACCCTGTCACTGATTCACCAGTTGTCCTTCCTTTGGATCACTTTTGGTAGGTACTAACTACTTCACAACTGGAACACTCCACAAGATCTGCTGATGCTCTTGTCTCCATCGTCCAGCCATCTCAGTTGGGCCCTCAGTTTTTAAACTGGTCCATTCTTCCTGCATCCAACACATCGACTTCAAGAACTGATCGTTCGTTTGCTGAATAATATATCCCACCATTCTTTAGGTGTCAGTGTAACAGGTGCTATTTCACTTCAGAGTTTGTGTCTAGCCAAGTACAGACTGTGGTACTGTCTGAACGTCAGTGTTATAGTAGAGGTGCTCCTGATTAGATGTTCGTCCAAGTGAAAGTTGCTACTTGATGTAAAACACTAGAGTTCTTGTTCATAAAAGCACTTAAGCGTTTTAAAGTACATTTTGTTTTTGAATGTCGTTTGGGGTCAGTGGATGGTTGTGTAAGTTATAATATGCTTTTAAAGTAACGCTCTGGACAAGATAGAAAATGTCTCTAAAATGAAGTCTCTTGGTTTAAAACCGTGACGTCCGAATCCAGTATGAATTGAACTGATCACCAGTTAAACTTTAAAGACCAGTTGTGCATAATCGCTAATGTCATGTCGAAGTTCAGATATATTCATGAGTCATTAGGGCAGTGGGTAGCAGTCTGAACTTCTTGAGGCCTATGGACATTCCCAATGATTGTGTGATGTGTTTGTGTTTCGAATGGAGGTAGTTGTAGCAAAGTATCTGTGATGGACAAAAAATATACAAAATTGTGAATTCTGTCATTCCAATGAGATTTAGGGATGCAGTGCTGCACTACAGTATACTGCATATCAGCCATAACATTAACACCACTGACAGGTAACATGAAGTACATTGAGTGGTTATTTCATTACAGTGGCATCTATCATATGGGGGGAGGGGGGGTAATTAAGCAGGAAGCCAGAACAGCCAGAGTCAGAGCATCTCCAGAACAGCCAAAAGTGATCCAAGCAAGGACAACTGGTAAATGAGTGACAGGATCATGGGCACCCAAGGCTCACTGATGCATGTGTGGAGTGAAGGCTAGCCTGTTGTAAACCACAGTAGCAGAAGATCTACTGTGGTATGAAAAGTGATGCTGACTCTGATAGAAAGGGGTCAGAACACACAGTGCACCACAGTCAGAGCTGTTTCAGCAGCAGGAGGGACCTAGTCAATATTAGGCAGGTGGTGTTAATGTTATGGCCGGTCTGTCTGTTAAGGTGTTGAAAGTAAGTGCCATAATGTCAGCTTGTTTGACACTTTTGCCGTGGCCATTCCATAGCAAATATTCTTGTCTTGGCATTTCACATTTTGTCCCTTCTATGTTTTATCTGTTAGCAGAAGCGTCTGAACGTGTCTGCTGTTTAACTTAAGTGTGAGACAGATGGCGCCTATATTTAGGGTGACCGTGAAGGCTGAAGTGAGCTGCTGGAAAGTTGAAGAGCTGAAAAGACGGAATCATCAGTGCAGTCAGTGTGGAAAGACCAGTGGCAGAGTGCACTTCCATTTTTCCATGTGTTGGAGCACTGTGCTTAGGTGAACAAATTTGGAACAAAGGTCGTGTTTGCAGGGCCCTTTCCAACGTGGCATTAGTGTTAACATATACTCGGGCGTCCCGTGTGAAGTTAGGCTTATTTGCACCAAGTTCTGTTTGTATTCTGCCTCTGGAAGTCCCAGTAGGATTCGTCGTTCTATGCTGAAGTCAAAAATCAGCTTTGGTCAAACATCTGTCGATCCTGGCCATTGATCTGCCATTGGCAGCATCAGCCATAAGAACTACAAACCATCTGCAGGTCATTACATCAGTAACCGGCGATGCCACCACACTCCTCTATAAAGGGCTGTTGCAGTATTAAAAGCAAACATTGGAAAACTGTTGAGATGTTCGTGAGGAGGATGGGTTCCCCCTTCTGTGCCTCGGTTCCTCCCGTGGTTTCTTCCTACAGCGTAGGGAGTTTTTCCCGCCTGTCGCCTTTGCTCATTAGGGGCTCGGACCCGGATTCTGTAAAGCTGCTTTGTGGCAACGTCAGTTGTAAAAATCGCTATGGAAATAAAACTGGCTCGACTTGACTCGCAGGTGCTGATGCTCTGATGTTCTGCCAAAGGTTCTTTTCTAGAAACCATTGACCAAAACTAGGCATCTGTCTGCCCGAGTAAAGTACAGTAGAACTGTGTACGTTAGAAGCCAATATTGAAGTGAAAGTCAGAGCTGTTTCAAGTGGAAGTGCACCACAAAGAAATGTGACCTCTGCATTTAACCCATCACACGTGCACACGTGGAGCAGCGGGCAGCTACCAACAGCCCTAAAGTAGGGCAGTGTAAGGCTCCTAAGTAGGTGGGGCTTATGCTGTGGACACACCCACACTCAGAAGTTTTTTTCTGAAGTCGCATAAATAATTGGCTTTGTGATTTTTGAAGCTTATTTTTTCACGGAAAAGCAAATAAAAATGACACAAATCGCAGCTGCTGTAATTTATACTGTTCATTTTCATATGAGAAATATTTTTATAGCATTAATGTTATGAAATGTATTCAGTTCACAGTGTCTATGGTCTCACAGCTCCCACCCCCAGCCTGAAGGTTTCCCAAAGGCTGAAACAAAGTGGAAAGAAGAGTGTGTCTGTCTCTCTGTGTGTCTGTCTCTCTGTGTGTCTGTCTCTGTGTGTCTGTCTCTCTGTGTGTCTGTCTCTGTGTCTGTCTGTGTCTCTCTCTCTCTCTCTCTGTCTCTGTGTCTCTCTGTTTCTCTGTGTCTGTCTGTCTCTGTGTCTGTCTGTCTGTCTCTGTGTCTCTGTGTCTCTGTCTCCGTGTCTCTCTCTCTGTCTCTCTCTCTGTCTCTGCCTCTCTCTCTCTCTCTGTGTCTGTCTCTCTCTCTCTCTGTGTCTGTCTCTCTCTCTCTCTGTGTCTGTCTCTCTCTCT
>JBBPDA010000030.1:6802460-6815811 GCA_037974385.1 Arnoldichthys spilopterus
TCTCTCTCTCTCTCTCTCTCTCTCTCTCTCTCTCTCTCTCTCTCTCTCTCTCTCTCTCTCTCTCTCTCGCGCTCTCTTTGATTCATGGGACCCGTGGGAGCGCCTCCTCTCAGAAAAGTTTTCTTATTTTTTGCTCTGGAAGGGAGTCATAAGTGCACTTCACAGTCCCTGACTGACGTCGCCGTCTCTACTCTCGCACAGATGTGACTCCCATCACAGCAAGAAAGCTCTTTTTCAGCCCCGCTTCACTTGTGACTGACTGACATGTGTGCGCACACCTCCCTCCCCTGGGTCAGCAGTAAGCACAGAGAGAGTGGGTGTCTCTGTGCAGAAGAATGATTCGAGGACAGCTCGCGAGAAAACATTTATGTGGCCATTCTACTTCCACAAAAAAACATATTTTTTTTCTCCTCTTTCATCGCAGATATGGACCACACTGAAGCTACTGCAGCCTTACGAGTTACACATACAACCGTGGACCCAGCGCACATTACGTAGCTACTGCTAAAATCAATATCCAGTGAGGATTATACAATGAGTCAACCATGATACTTATAATAAATATTATTTTATTCATTCGAGCTAACCTGCGCTCTTTTATTGAGCTTTCTCAGTCATTTTATCATCTTCTACATCTGCTCATCATTCTAAACCCTCTTTATTTCTACAGATTCCTACTATTTATTTGAAACATAATTTTTCATGTGACTATAGACACAATCGACGGTCAACCAGTCTTGTCATATTAATAACTTTTTTATCGTAGGAGATAAAACACCTTCAGGATGCTTGAGATAATGAACAGGTTAAAGTTAACAGTCTAATGGCCACACCAAGAAAAAAGCAGCGGCATTATGCATTTTATATTCATTAGGAGCAATAATAACAGTTACGTTGACTTTTTTTATCAACAACCCATCGTTTTTTTTTTAAATATAGGGGTGCACCAGGTGTAACAAGCATGTCTTTGTCTAACAGTGATGAAGCTGTCTGATAAGGTCTGCTAATCAGAGATCCAGTGGATTTTTTGACTGGAAAAAATCAGGTTTAGTTAAGTTCAGTGCATGTGTTCGACCAAATAACTGACACTGAAGGGTTAAAGACTGTGTTAGTAACAGCAGATCATCAAATCATTCAGAGGGGCTAGTCATCACTCCCCACATGCATCAGTGAGCCTTGGATTCCCATGACCCTGTCGCCAGTTCATCAGTTGTGCTTCCTTGGATCACTCTTAGCAGGTTCTGCACTCCTGGAACACTCCACAAGACCTGCTGTTCTGGAGATGCTCTGACTCTGAACATCACAGAAAGGCTTACCCATTTCTCCTGCTTCAATCCCATATCCTATTAGCAATGATTTTCAGCATAGTACTGAAAAGCCTGAAAATAAATGGAAATAAATGGCAGACTGAAAATAAATGCGGTTAAAACCGTAGTTTAAAACTGTATGTGTACTGTATTTCTCTCTCCAGGGTTTTTCAGTTTGCTGCTTTTCATGAAAACCAATGTCACTGATCAGTTAATTCAGACAAAAATCTGTCCAACAGTGGAAGTGTGACTTGGCTGTAGCTAATGTTAGAGACTACATCTGTGTACATACCCCACATATTTAACCAGGCTTTTAGACACAACGATGTTGATCTTTTTTTCCTTCTTCAAGATGGCACCGCACAAGTGGCAGCCTGTTACAGCAGCTCCATACATTTTTTTTTAGCTTTCCTTCTTTATTTCCTTCTTTCCTTATTTCCCCAATAGGGGATCAATAAAGTTCTACTCTATTCTACCTCAGTCTTGGGCGTTTAGATGTGAGGAGCAGTAAGGTTTCTCTTCAGGTATTTGCAAAATCACTGTTATGCCCAATTAGGTGCTGCATTTTTTTTTTAAATAATTTAATAAAATGTAAATTATTCTGAGGCGAAAAAGTCAATCAGGACACAAATTCTACCACAGGGGTGGTTCCCTCAAGAGTTCGTCTTCAGTACCATTAGTCCGGGAACGTAATTGTACCATATTCTGCTGTTAAATTTTCTCAGATGCTTTGAGTCTACACGCCCTGTCTGACTGCAGGCTTTAATTTCAATTTTCCGTTTTTAAAGGGTATGTTTTCTTCGGAGAAAGTGACTGTGGTGTACGTTTAAAACTCACTTGTGGTGCACAATTGTATCTTAAAGGGCCATTTCCTACATTTTCCATCATTTTTTTTCTCCTGGTATCCACTTATGACATTGTTAAACACAAAAAATATTTATTTTCCTTTTTGTTTAATATGAATTACTGCTGTTTTTGTTGTAGCATTAGACTGATATACGTAAATGAGCTCAGTTCCTGCTTTTGTGCCTCATTAAAGAAGCCGTTCAGGTGTAAAGAATCTCAAAAACTTCAGTGTCAATGGGTTTTACATGATATATGCTCTTTAAGAACATTTTGAGGGAATATTTACCTTGTTTGCACCTTGAGGAACTACAGTTTACCCAGACAATACTCTTATTTTGCCAGTAAAACATGTTCAATGTAGTAAAATACCACAAAAATCAAATACATCTGCAACAGAATTGGTTTGATATAGTTGAAAACTGATGACAAATGTTTGAATAGTGCACCTTCAGGGGTTAAACTGGGCCTGAGTACACATAGACCCCATTCTGCTGTCTGGACCAGCTTGACCAATCCTGATCCCTATTTCTGGTTAAAGTCTTCACGGCTGGAACTCACTCACTCCTACTGAGGGGAGCCCATACGGACAGCCCTATGTTTCACCTTACTGATCGAAAGTCATTGTGGCTCAACTGTACAACAAGGAACTGACGGCGCCTCCATAAAGTTTATTATTGTTAATATCATATTATATTTATATTATACTTTTGTTTGTTATTGCTGTCCGGCGTTGACCATGGGAGGATGGGTTCCCCTCCTGAGAACTTGGTTCCTCCCAAGGTTTTTTCCTACTGCTTTGGGCCTCTGACTTAAGTCTACACACTTGTATGTCACCAGGCACAATAGCCCCCCAAGCCTGCCCTAGTCGACCAATACAACTGCCACCCCATTAACAACAAAAGCCCCGCTCTGGCTGAGAAATATGATCGCCCCCAGAGTGCCCTGCCTCATAACAAAAACCAGTTTAACCTCACCTCACCTGACTGCGGAGACCTGTCTTTTTAAGATTTAGTACACAATGTGCACTTTTCCCCTGGTGTGTCATTCCTTCAGCAGGGTTCCCCGACTTGGGCTAATACACCACACTACACCAGTCAGAGTATTTGGACAGACCTCCCAGTGTACATTTGGCCTTATATGAGCAATTGAATTCGAGCCAAAAGCATCAATGTAAAATGCAAATAAGGTGAAACTCTCCGAGGTCAAAGGTCGAGGCTTCCATACCTGCTGCTGACCATGACTCTTGATGAAGTCGTCTCTCTGTTTGCCCAGCTTACTCTTCTCAGATCCGCTCTGCTGAAGGTGCTTTAGGCGAGATATCGCTTTACCACCACCACCAGACTGAGAAAGAGAGAGAGAGAGAGAGAGAGAGAGAGAGAGATACACACATTATTTTATACTATACAAGTTAATTTGCTTGTACATTAGTGGTGCTTCCTGTATTATCAACACTGAGTGTATGTTTTGCCTTTAGGCAAATTCGAGTGAGACTGTGAAGAAGAAAGAACCAGCAGGAAGGTGGAAACGCAGTATAACCAGAATGTGGCGATAGTGGAAAGATGAAGGCTGCAGGCTCGTACACACACCACACAAACACATCGAAGTACCTATATTTACTATATATCATATATGACCAACATGTGCTAAATATATGTAGGAATCTATATGTTATAATACGTCCTGTGCACTATTCACCATCGTAAATGTAGCCCTACAGAACTATGAAAGTGACTCTTTGTCATTGTGAACACACTGAAGCATCACAACGAAATGTGACCTCTGCATTTAACCCATCACACGTGCACACGTGGAGCAGCGGGCAGCTACCAACAGCGCCCGGGGAGCAGTGTAATGGGACGGTACCTTACTCAAGGGTACCTCAGTAGTGCCCGGGCCGGGACTCGAATCTGCGACCTTCCGTTCCCAAAGGCAGTGTCCTAACCACTAGGCCTCCACTGCCCACTACGTCAGTATACTGAACAGTAATATATTGTACTGGGCAATTTAGGCCGGTATAATACATTATTTCTTATATTTTAAAGCTGATTTTTTAAATAAAGCACTAATATTAGAATAAATCAGTGACATTACTACAGTAAACAGTGGCGTTTGTGTGCATGAGTGTGTTCCCTTAATCACTTCCAGAGCTCTCCTCGTAGAAGCCCTTGAAATCAGGTGCTGCTGATGGAGCTTCACACATCCATACAATGGGTGAAGGCACCAAGGACAAACCAGTGTTTTTCTAACCAGCTCTCACAGTATGAACTACTGTTTACACACAACAACTCATTCTTTTCAAGCCTTTCTTGTTTCTTTGCATTTATTCTGTTAACTTATTTTTGCTGGCAGGAAGACACACACTGCTCGCAGTAATGCCTTCAAACATGCATTTATTACATAAACCACTCAAATGTAAGTACTTATATAAGAATGTTTTAAATAATAATCCTAAAACTCTGCAATGTTAACCTTAGTACCAAAAATGTGCAATAATAAAAATATAGCTACACAAAAATATACAAAAAATACAGTCTCTGCAATTACTGCTCAATATTTTCTGTCTAGTGACTTAGCCAGAGCAGAGACCAGCTGATTGAGTCTATGTTGACATGCCTGGCTGTAATGAGGTAAACATGCTGTGCACCTAAGGCCTGATGAAATCACATACAACTGTTCTGCAACCAATCTGACAAGCAGGACTAA
This sequence comes from Arnoldichthys spilopterus, assembly GCA_037974385.1. Lineage (NCBI taxonomy): Eukaryota > Metazoa > Chordata > Actinopteri > Characiformes > Lepidarchidae > Arnoldichthys > Arnoldichthys spilopterus. Next base: position 6,807,317 of record JBBPDA010000030.1, read on the forward strand.
TGGAAACGCCTATCACGCCGAGAATGATGGCAAACAAATCACTCTATGGTAATTTTAGTAAGACATTGCCGGGCCTTATTCTGCACCGGCTACAACAGTGTTGCTTTTTAGACACAGACTGCATATGCTTGACTGGCTGGGCAGCAGTCCAGATTCGTCTCCTTTTAAAAATGTACAGTCCATTGTAAAGAGCAGAATCAGACAACGGCATCAGACACTTGCAAAAGTGCAGCAATTAGTATCTTCAGTTCCCAAATGATTCACAAGTGCAATTAAAAGTGACAATATTTTTGATTTTGTTATAATAATTATTATTATTGTTATTTTTATTATTATTACTATCATTATTAAATATTGTAAAGCTTGTCCATCATCTTGAAAGATGCATTTGTGGTTGTGTGGTTAGTTCAGTTAATGCTTTAAAAAACGATCAAACGTTTATTTAGCAATACAGCTGCAAAACTGTCACTTTCCACTGCCCCTTCCTCTCTTTCTTTCCCTCTCTCCCTGTCACTGTCTAACACTCACTCACACACACACACACACACACACACAAACACACACACACAAACACACAAACCAATTACTGCAAAATCCTTGACTGACTAATAGAGACTCAACCAAATGGACAAAGATGTGGGTAAGAAACTCACAAGCACCTGAGTGACAGTAGCAAGCTGACAGGCTTGACTGTCCCTGAAACACCACCCTTCACTCAACAACAGAGCAGACTTCAGAATGTCTAGGTTGCGTCCTACTGTCTCCATAAATCTGACATTGAAGAGAAGAGCCAGAAAGCAATAACCACTACTGCGATAGAAAGTCAGACACAGGCAGGCCACCGACGGAGAAAAAAGCCCAACCCAAGACCTTGCAGAATTTGAACAGAGACGAGTGAAGAAGAAAAGGGAGAAGCAAAAGCAGTTTATTTCCATCATGAGACAGTTTGGGCCATTCTCACACAGAGATAGAAAGAGAGAGAAAAAAGTGACCCATTCAATCACCATTAAAAACAACCCAGACCCACCTGTGTTAAAGAGGAGAGAGTGTGTGTGGCTGACATAAAAAAGATAGAAAGAGAGAGAGAGAGAGAGAGAGAGAGAGAGAGAGAGAGAGAGAGACTCGATGTGTGCTATCTTCTACAAAACGAAAGTGGAGAGCAGAGGTATAAATATAGTCTGCAATTTTTCCCTGAAATAAGTTCACTTGAACATGATTAGAACTGATTATAATTAGCGTTAGCCAAAATAGCATTTAACAGTCTGCAAATACTGTTTAGTGTTTCTGAATATAATACTCATTGTCAAATTCATCCTTAAAAAAATAATACATATCATCAGCTGAAGCTCAGCTGTTCTTGGGCTGTGTGTGGTATAGAAGCCAAGTTCAACTACAGCTTAAATGACTCCCCTAGACACTACAAATATCGCTAAATATCAACATAAAACCAGGTAATGAGGCTCTGAGTTTCTGATTTTAGTGCCCCCCTCACTATAGGGTAGTAGTATCACTTCTCTCACATACTGACATAACTGTGGTCTTCCTACCAATCTCTCCAATCCTGCACTGAGCAGCTGATCTTTTAAGACACTACCATAAAAGATTCCTCTGGCATCTTTGCTTTTTCAGCTTTAATATCTACATAAAAAGAGTGGTGCAGTTTTTTTCTACTCTGAGAAATGCCTAAACCAGGTAATCTTTAAAAAAATGTCTAGATAGTAACAGTCTCTTTTAATGGCATTTTTTATTTAAAAAATGTTTTGCTGTTTTTTGCGATACAACAGCTTGAGAAAGAGACAAAGCTTCTACATAGAGAATCTAATACCAACAAACAAATGTTCACGTATCCAGATTTTATCCTTGACTTTTACATTTGAAAATTGGCCTGAAAATTTTATTTTGCCCACAAAAATTAGTCAGCACTTTATTATAATCAGTTCTAATTCTAAGTTTGATGGAGGTGAATCACAAACTTTAGATAGACCATTAAACTCCAAATGGAAAGGATATTTTAGGAGGCCAAGAGAGATATAAAGCCCACAGAAAGCCCAGGTAAAACAGAAGATGAGAACTGATAAGTGTTTGGCGGAACCTTGGTGAAATCAGTGCTGATGGAGGGTTTGGGTGGAACAGGGGGTCTCTGGGTCTCTCCTAGGCTCTTCACACTGGGTTCAGAAGGAAAGTCAGTGCTGGTGGACCTCTGGGCTGTGGGACACCCAGCATAAGGGCTATAAGGCTGAACTGGGATGGGGGAGAGGCCTGTGTTGGGATGAGTGCTGAACTCCATCAAGCTGAGCTCCAGTTCACGGATAGTTTCCTCCAGACTGTCTAGGCGGCGATAGGTGCTGTGTTTAATGTCCTCTATACCAGCCTCCTGGCCGACCCCTTCAGTCCGGGTCACATTTCTGAGGCCTTTTAATGGGTTGTTTGGTTCTGGCATCGTTCTCCTCTGTAAGACAGGGGCAAAACCAGAACCCTCATCCACGTCTCTTTGATCGTCTTCTTCCTCATTTGTGTCATTTAGGTCCTCTTTCTCAAAAGACTCCTGGATTCTTAACTCAATTTTCCTTGGCTGTTTCACTGCTTCAGTTGAGGGTGAGGATGTCCCAGCGACAGGTGGAGAGCTCCTCAGCAATGCCTGGCTCACCTTCTGGTTTCTGTCCACGTCCTGCTTTTTTTGACTGGTTGCCAAGTCCTGTTTCCAAAGTGAGAGACTGGGAGTCTTAACAATGTGGCTAAAGTAACTGAGAGTGATGTCATTCCTTGCATTTTGGTCCCTCTGTGGTGTGCTGGAAAGCTTTTCCATGTCCAAAAAGCTTCCCCGTTCTGGGCAGTCAGTTGGGGAAGTAGGAAGTGAAGCACATTCGGTCAAAACTATTCGTGGAACGGAAGAAGAACATGGGCCACGCTGAGCCTGAAAAGCAAAAAGACACAATTACAAACAATTTGGGAACCATTGCACTACTGATTCATACTGGATAATATCTCTCTACAGTTATTACTGTCCGTCTGTAAAAAACGGCATATTACAGATTCATACTGGATAATATCTCTCCACAGTTATTACTGTCAGACTGTAAAAACTGCATATTACAGATTCATACTGGATAATATCTCTCCACAGTTATTACTGTCAGACTGTAAAAACTGCATATTACAGATTCATACTGGATAATATCTCTCCACGGTTATCACTGTCAGACTGTAAAAAACTGCATATTACAGATTCATACTGGATAATATCTCTCCACAGTTATCACTGTCAGACAGTAAAAAACTGCATATTACAGATTCATACTGGATAATATCTCTCCACGGTTATCACTGTCAGACTGTAAAAAACTGCATATTACAGATTCATACTGGATAATATCTCTCCACAGTTATCACTGTCAGACAGTAAAAAACTGCATATTACAGATTCATACTGGATAATATCTCTCCACGGTTATGACTGTCACACTGTAAAAAACTACACACTACAGATTCATACTGAATTAAAATCACTCTAGAAGTATTATGGTCATATACATTAAGGATATATATATATATATATAAACTTTTAAATAAAAAAAAATATAATATAATATATATATATTTAAAGAAATATTTTTTTTCTTTTATTAATGTCTGGCTTATAACATCAGGCCTCTGGGTTTACAGCTGAAAAGTAATCCATTGGCTAAAACTGGCACATTGACCTTTAGCAAACTGAATATTAATAAAAATAACAGGCAGTAACGACATGCAGCTGATAATTCTCTCACCTGAGCGCCCAGTTTTGTTTCACTGATCCGGTCATTTAATCTTCCCCGAGACAGTGTGAGCTGCTGATATAGGAACATGCAGAGTGTGACGACAACACACACACACACAGACACCCCTGAAACCTGAAACACGTTAGCAGTAAAAAAAACGTCACAGCAGACATGCAGAAGTGAGTTTCTTGGTGATCTGTGGTAAAGGGAGTTGTAAGTGTGTGTGTGTACATAGTGCATGTGAGCATGTTTGCTGTCAAGCACCAGACTGCACAGGGAGCTTCCACGAGAACACAGTGTGACAGATGCTTGTGTTTACTGGATATCTTTAATGGGATGGTGTGTATGCTTGGGCCGTGTTGTGTGTATGTAAGTGAGTGTGTGTGTGTGTGGTGTCAGTAGAGGGCAGCAGTCCACACACGTTCACACATTACCTGTCCTGCTGCGGTAAGCAGGTGTAAGCTGGAGGGAGGAGAGAGGGTCCTGGAAATGGGACGGGGAATCGGGAGAGGAAGGGAGGGGCTTAAACGCTCTCCATACAGAGCGCGCTCAAACAGCTGAAGGCGGGGAGGGTGGGGATGGGTCGAAAACAGTGTGTGAGACACAGAGAAGAAACAGTGCTGGCGTTTTTCACTCAGAAACAGCTTTAAGTGAACTTTTTTAAGCTTTAAGGCTAAACCTCGGAGCAGGACTCATCAATACCGTGGTTTTCATCTCTTTAAATAAACAGCGCAGCATCGATTCCGCCTCAGGAAGCTCGTAACAGTTTGAATGGGAGCCTGTGGTACATTTTCAAATCTGAACAAGGTGTAAAGGGCTGTAACTCTTTATCCTCTCTTTTCCATTTTACCAAAATCTTTGCTTCCACTGCAACGACATTTGGCTCTTGGGCATGGTCGCAAAAACAGAAGGCGACCAGTGTGCCTGTCCTGTTAGTACCAAGTGCAGCTGTGGTGCAGGGATGTAGCCTATCAGTGCCTGATCTGTGCCGGCTGTCAGTGTGGGTGCCAACATAGCAAGCCAGTTGTTGTTGCAAGTCAAATGTTTAGATCAGTGGTTCCCCAACTGGGGGGCGCGCCACCTAGGGGGCAATCGGAGCAATTGCAAGGGGGTGCGGCAAGCCAAACAGCATATATCGGCTTAGGTGATAAAATAGTGGGTATTGAGGAGAAACCACATGTGTGTTATGTGTCCGAAATAGTAGCTTATGACGGTTTGAAGCCAAACAAGATAAGACGGCAAATAAACCCGGTCCACATGCAGCTAAGCATTTTTGAAAACGATGATTTTCCGTTTTTATTTTCAAAATAATCTACTGAAGGGGGCCCTGCACACACAGGTGCTAGCTAGTGAGCTGAATTGGACTTGAATAAATTGGGGAGAAATTTGGGCGCAATGATAGAATTATTTTATATGCGTCTCCCACAGAACTGTGCAAACCCTTTGAACATCCTTTATTAGATGAAGCTGGTGAATTGGGTGCACAGGGTCTACAGAATATGACAGTGAGCCATTATGGCTCTCCTAAAGGCCAGGAACTCAGCGAGCCAGACTGGTGTGCTAAGACTCATTGGGTTTTGAAGAATGGTCAGTGTGAGGTCAGTGCACCAGAGCATGGGGCGTTACAGGGGTTTCCCCACAAAGAGTGCCAGGGGCATGGAGGACATGTGGCATCCACTGCTCTGCCCTCTCAGCCACTCAACCAAAAGAGCCCAATCTGCCTACCCTGCTGATGCTAATGAGCCTTGCAATATGTGTGTGTGTGTGTGTATGCATGTGTTAAGTGTGTGTTTAGCCCCTAAGCTAAGGAAGCCAAAAATTTTGAAACATCAACAGAGCTCAACCAGTGCCATCCTCTGCATGGGTGTCTATGTATGTATGTGTGTGTGTGTGTGTGTGTGTGTGTGTAATGCTCAGCTGGTGTGCAGCAGACACATCTGCTGCTACTTGTAGAGTGAGCAAAAGCCATAAGCTCACACAGCAGCACCAGCACAGAGCTGAGCGATACTTGGGGAAAGTTGCATTGCAATATTTTGGGTTTTTGTGATATTATTGAGATATTTGGGAAAATTATAATAAATAAAAAATATATAAATAATTACCATCCTAGCAAATGAAATAATGTATTTAAAGAGATATTTTGTCTGGCTGTGCAATAGGGGGAAAAGTATAACTGCAATTATTGTATATGGTTATTGCAATTCTTACGTAACTCAACTGTAAGAGATCTTCTATTATGGCAGTCTGAAGAAATGCATCAGTGATTGATGCCATACGTGTAAAAAAGGAAAGAAACAAACAGAAATAATCTGATTTTGTCAGATATGAGGTTTTGATGGTGTACTTTATGTAGTTTCTAAAACACAGTTCATTATTTATGGAAAACTTGGTTTTAATGTTTATTTTTTCAACTTTTTAAGAGGTATGTGAGGTGAGACATTAGGCTACCCCAACTCAGCAGGCTAGACTGTTAGCATCCATGTTAACATCACTTTTCTTACACTTTCATCACAAAAGAAGAAAATCAGCGGACAGTCTGAGTTAGAGGTGACTCATTCCATTTAAAGTCATCATCAGTACAATATCAGCTAATCTGCCTCAAAGCTTCACAAAACTATTGAAAAACGGACAAAAACATAATCAGATATTTGAAAAATCCCACTTGTGTTAAACATAAAGTTCATAAAGGAACTGAAATACCTGCTAATACAACAGTGGCTGGTGATTATTTTACATCCGCTCCAAAAACTGAAACTGAAAATGTGAATTGTGACATTATACCATTATTTTGCTCTGCCAGTGACCAACTGGTGTAGCAGAGAAAACAAGTGAATATGATCATTTCTAAAAATAATGAGCAATGCTGGAGTTTGGGGGCGTGTCTAGAGGTATGGGGCGTGTCTACAGGTGTTGGAAAAGCTCATAAACACCAAAACTGATTGTTCCAACCTCTTCAACTATGCACTGCGTTATTACTCAGTAACCACAACACATTATACTAACTGCTTAAAGGAATTCAGCACGTACTACAAATATTCCGCTATCTACTAAGCTCTGTAGTTATGAGGAACTGAAGTATGGGCTCACATTCAGTCCCGTCGAGTTTAAGAAGATAAAAAGATGCTCATGACTGTTTATTGCCTGTAGAAAAAGTTGAGAGAAAAAATGTTTTAGCTGATCCTACCTCCAGTTCTGCTGCCAGTTTCTCCTCCTCTCCATCCTCTTTCTCTCCACCTGCCACTGTGGGTGGGGTGGAGGCGGGCCGGGGGGCTTCGGACACACTCCTCCTCAACTTTACATGGGGCTTCTGAACCTCTGTCTCGTCGGACTCTGATTTCTACACACAGACGCACACCAGCACAGTCATAAATGACCCTAGCACATTACAAAGGTTGTGTATTTACACTACATGCAATGTGAATACACAGCACAAAGACCAAAAATATTCAGAAAGAGAAATTTTGGAAAAGCAGAAGAAGCATGAAGGGTGTAGTCTCACTCAAAAACTGAAACTAGACTAATGAGCGATTTTACACAGGGTTAAACAGTTGTAGTCGTTCAGCTTCTGGAGATGCTGGCTCCTCCCCACTTAAAACACTGGAGACACTACAGCAAGCTAGAAGACCTAAGACACCATTATGGCAAATCCAGTGATACCTTTTTGTGGGCAGTAGTGACCTAGTGGTTAGGGACTTGCCCTTGTGATTGGTGGGCTGCAGGTTTAAGTCGTGACCCACTTAGGTACTTTTGAAGGAGGTACTGTCCTGCCACATCATTCCTGTTTCCTGGGTGCTGTTGATAGCTGCCTGGTGCTCCACATATGGATGGGTTAACTACAGAGGTCACGTTTTGTGCGATGGAGTGTGTTCTCAATGACAAATAGTCACTATACACTACACTCTGACAAAATCAGCACCAAAATTGACTCCACAAATCTATTAGCCACTTCAGAGGAATTGAATCTGTTGTTTGAGCATGGGTTGTTTGAGCCCCGCCCCCTTTCCGCCCACCTAGATTCTGTGTTTTGATCACAGACAGTGGTTTCCATGAAAGACGATACATAAAAGACACAAATTCTTGAAATAGTTTTCCATTTTCATGCTTTGTGATGAACAGCCGTCCTCCCAGCTTTCAATACTGTTTGGAAATTTTACCTTTAATTTCCTTGCAATACAAAAAACAACGTTTGGTAGAGTCAGTACAACTTTTAACCATATAACTCAAGGGTGGGCAACACTGGTTCTGGAGGGCCAGTGTTCAGCAGAGTCAGTTTGGAAGTTGCCCTGCTCAAATACACCGGGTTCAACTCACCAGGAGAAAACTACCCAACTGTGATGAACAGCAGCCCTCCAAGACTGCATTTGCCCACCTGATCTAAGAGCTGGCCTTAGTTCATCTGCAACGATGTTATGGCCACTCATGACCAAGAGTCCAAAAAGAGCATAACTGACCCGTTCTCTCTGATTGAGCCACTCAGCCTAATGCTAAACAGAATTAGCAGTGCTCAAACATGTTGATCTGTCCAGTTATGCATTAGCAGCAGTTTGATTGGTCTCAGAGGAAGTACATGCTAGCCTTCACCGTCCCAAACTGGTAGCACTGTGACATGTCTGGTAAGAGCAAACTGGGAGGTAAACTAGCTGCCGGAATGAATGTAGGGGGGCAGTGGTGGCCTAGTGGTTAGGACACTGCCTTTGAGACCTGAAGATCTCAGGTTCGAGTCCCGGCCTGGGCACT
>JBBPDA010000030.1:6847392-6873837 GCA_037974385.1 Arnoldichthys spilopterus
AGATAGATAGATAGATAGATAGATAGATAGATAGATAGACAGATAGATAGATAGATAGATAGATAGATAGATAGACACACATATACATATATACAAACATCAGAAAATGATTCCTGAGACATGGTTACATGTTGTGTAATGATTAAATGCATGTTTGCTAAGATTTAGAGTTATAAGGAATAAATGTCCTCCCAATTGTGTAATCACCCTCTTCTTACCCCAGTGAAGTCCATCCAAGAGATGTTTGGTGTCTGAAGTTTTATCATCTTATTTTTACTGGAGCTATGAGGCACATGTAACTAACAGTCAGTAGTAATTTGTTCAGTAATCCCTAATAGACTTACTTGTGTGGTTTCTGGTGCTGCATGACACACTTATCTACGATAAAAAGTAACACAACTAAAACAGTAGTCGCAGACGTTCCTCTGCCTAATATTCCCAGTGTTGCTGTGGGGTCTGGATAGATGTGTGTACTGTGCTTTCTTAGGGACCCCAACATATGCATGTATGCATACTATACACACCACTTCCCCACCTAAACTTGTGTTTTGGGACTTAATTTAGTGCACTATTAGAGAATATTATGATTATAAAATTTAATTATATGCATTTGTGTGTGTGTGTGTATGTGTGTGTGTGTGTGTGTGTGTGTGTGTGTGTGTGTGTGTGTGTGTGTGTGTGAGACAAAAACTAAAATAATCAAAAGAAGACTATAAACTCATACAAAAGATCTCGAAACGGACTTGTTGGACAGAAAGGTCGTTGTTACTAGTAATATTGTCTTTATAATTTCATAAATCAAATAACGAGCTTTGACTTATTTATTCCTACCGCAGTTTATCAGCACACTCCAATGTGACGGCATTATATTAGTTGCACTAAGTGCAAAAAAAAACACCGCAACACTTGTGGGCAGTGGAGGCCTAGTGGTTAGGACGCTGCCTTTGGGACCAAAAGGTCGCAGGTTCGAGTCCTGGCCCGGGCACTACTGAGGTTCCCTTGAGCAAGGTACCGTCCCGTGATGGGTTAAATGCAGAGGTCACATTTCATTGTGGTGCTTGAGTGTGTTCACAATGACAAAGAGTCACTTTCACTTCACTGCATGCAACTGTATGTGCATCAGTACACTAGTGCCATGGTAGGATCCGTCTGGCACAGCCAGCAGGTCTCTGGTCTTATTAGCTTTTTGCTTGCACCACATTACATCAAAAAAAACTCATCACTCCCACCACTTTGACTACACTCATTATGTGTATCATAATAGACAAAAAGAGTCTGTGAGTCAGTGCCACACTTAAAAAAACAAGTTTTATTCAATATTTTATGATTCCTTTTGCAGTCTGAGCATTTTAAAATCTGTACAATTTTAAAGTGGTGCAGTAATCCAGTAAAACAGGACCAACAATTCTCTCTTCCTAATGGAACTTGCCAGATGGTCATCAAAACACGCTCAGAATAGCAGAAAAGCATTTATATCACCATATTGCCCATCCTTAACTTCTATACTGAGTCATCTGCTTATTTTAACAAGATAACAGACATGAGTTTCTTTCAACTTTGACCATTTGGAGTTTGAGGGTCCATGGAGGAACACTGGAAGGGGTCCCTGGATAAAAAGGGGGCCACTACACTACTGGGGGCAGTGATCTGAAAGTGTCAATCACACACAAGGTGCACCACGACAAACTGTGATTGGATGTCAAGTGTGCCTCATGAGCAGTGGGCAGGGAAAGGTACCTGGCTCGAACCTGAACATGTGACCTTCTGTTCTCAAGGGCAAGGTCCTAACCACTAGTCCACCACTGCCCATGATAGGCAGGCCGATTCAAATCCCAGATCAGTAAGGGTACTGTCCCCAGGCAATGCTCCCCAGGCGCTGCCCACTGCTCCTACATAGATGGGTCAAATGCAGACTTAACATTTCCATGTGATGCACTGTGCATGGTGTGCTGTGGTGTGTTCACAATGATAAATGCATACTCACTCACTCACTCACTCACTCACTCACTCACTAGACGATGCCAGTTTAACAATTTCAAATCCCAAACGTGCCTTGGCTGAACGACTACATTTGAGGTAAAGAATTTCTGTTTTTGCTAAAAGATCATTACGGCTTTAGCTGAATTGGACTGAACGTTGGTGAGGGTTTGTCAGAGGGTTTGTGAGCAGCTCTGGCCTGAAGTTTCTTTGATGCATTTGCTTCGTTTCCAAACCAACGTCTTCTTTCAGCTCGACACTTCAAAGGAAAATCTCTCGGTAAATCAATATACACCGTAAAATTGTTGAAAACGTTAACATCAACAGAATTTGTGCTGTTAAGTCTGTTACATCTCACCTTGAATGAAAAAGCCTTGAAGGCCAAGGCCAGTCCCATAGCTAAAACAGTGAACCAGGGTGCCCTCTAGTGGTCATTTTCCAGACTAAAATATAGTAATATAGATTCCAGTTGGGTGTTGGGAAATCAATGGTAAGAGCTTCCAGCATAGAACAATTATGTCCTCCTAGTAAACATTGTCTGCACATATTTGCTCTTTTTATAACTTAAACATGACGACCTTGTCTTAATTAGGCCTAATGAGGGGGAATAATGGAGAAACAGAAAACACTTTTGCCCAAAAGGCTTCAGGAAGAGGTGATAAATGCTCACACATGGGGACAGGGGGTGTGTGCTCACACACACACACACACACACATGCATGACACAATCAGAAGGGATCCACTCTTCGGCTGAGAAGGGATCCGATGTGAAGTCCCCCTCCCAGGTGGGTCCTCCATTTGATGATTAATATTTAATATCTGTGTTAGTGAAGAACCCAAAGAACATCAAAGCCCCTAATTACATTGGTACGGTAAGTGCACCACAGAGTATTATCTAAGATCCATCCCAGAGCTCAGTAGTGGGATTTGAGAACAGATGGGAGGACCTGAGAGGAGAGGGGCGGGGAGGGGAGCAGAGGGGAAGTGCAAGAGGTAGGTATGTGAAGATTAAGAGAAGAGAGAAGAAAATTTAAGAGAAGAACTCAACGTGCTCCTTATATTTTAGATTTTGTCATCTTAAAATTCAGCCCATGTGCTTAGGGCAGTGGAGCTCAGTGGTCAGGACATTGCCTCTGTGCACCGAAGGTCACCAGGTCCAGACCCGGGTATCCTGAGCAAGGTACTGTCCCGCTGCAATATGAAATATGAAAGCTACTATTTGTCACTGTGAACACACCCCATCACACAAAGTGCACCACAATGACATGTGACCTCTGCATTTACCCCATTCACACATGGAGCAGTGGTCAGCTACCAAAAGCACAATTTTTTATTTCCGATTCATAATTTTTACTTTGAGAAGATCTGTCCAAATTTGATTCACAGGAAATTATCAGATTCCACAAAGAGAAGGTATGCTTTTGCTTTGCTCTCCTTGCTTTTCTTTACCGGTCGCCTAATGCACCTGAAATACAGAAAATGTGGGGGGTGTGTGTGTGTGTGTGTGTGTGTGTGTGTGTTGCTGTGGGCCTTTGTTGCCTGACAATCACACAAAGGCCACAGTTCGATGAGCTAACCCAAATCTGTCACTTGTCAATCAAGTGGAAGAGCTGGGGGGGCATATCTGTGTGTGTGTGTGTGTGTGTGTGTGTTGCCAGAGGGTTTTTGTATTATGAGGCCTGCTGTAGTTTGCTGAGTGGGTGTCCAAGGGGGGTGTTGCAGAAAGGCGCTTTCATATCAAGTGTAACGGGAAGCAGATGCAGTCTAACGCTGAAACAACAGCTTCACCCTAGAGAGGCATGTGTGTGCACACACACACACACACACAAGCACACATGCACACAGACTGGACCATTTTAATTAAATCATTCTCAGAGTAACTCTAGACCCCACTGCCCTGAAAAAGCTCTGACGATTAAAACCTGATGATTTTGCTTCCTGATGGGAAATGATGTAGTGTTTACCATTAGACGCCACCAGTTTCCTGTAGAATACCTGTTGTTTTCATGAGACACCAATTACATGTGCCTTGAATCAGTGCCAGGGCTGTTATTTCAAGAAGCGGAATTTCTCAGTTTATAATAACTTAACGCTAAGCTCGGCCTGTCCAGTAATAGAGTTGAGGGGTCATTCCTATTGGATAAGCCTCAACTTTAGGCTTCAGTTTTCTCGCTAACTGAGAAATTCTGCTCGACTCCTGTTAAACCATCAAGATAATTCATACTGTGATAGAAACCCATCAAGAAAACACAAAACACTGTCACTATTCGCTGTGCATCACTGAAAAACCACAAAGAACCAAAATAAATGTTTATTCGTTTCTATGATTTGTCCAGCAGGGTGATCACTGGGCCTGGAGGCTGTGTGGCCTTCCTACTGTTCGTCATTACCGCCACAAACATAAAGTTGTCAACTATGCACCCTCCTGTAAACTATCACTCTCCTGCACACTTAATGGACACCAGTGGAGTGCCAGGCTCGCCATATACCCTGTGTAAACCAGCCAGTTTGACTGCTGTAATGGGCAACATTTTTAGCAGGTTCCTAGCAAGTTGTTTTAGCAAGTGTTGTTATTTAGTAGCGTAAATTCAGGCTTCACCTTAAGGCAGCTTAATGACGTAGAACAAACTCGCCGGACGCACGACGTGTCCATGCTGTATTAACGTTCAGTAAATGACAGCTGGTCATATAACAGAAGGACGTGTGTATTCATGTGTATGAGACAGTAAATATGTTTTAATGATCATGAAAAGAAATTTGCAGCACATTTAGCGTTAGACATTATGAAATTATATATACCCCTGTTTCCATTGCACTGGCACCGGTGGCTATAATATCCTGGAACACATGATTTCAGAGGATTGACTGGATAAATATTTGGAAGAAATTTGATAAATATTATATTAATAATGTACTGATAGGATAATTCATTATATAATTCCATAATATTGTTAATGTAACCGATACCATCCATCCATCCATCCATCTTTGAAACCACTTCTTCCGTTCCGGGTCGCAGGGAAGCCGAACCCAACCCTGGGTTCACCCAGGACAGGAATCCAACCCATCACAGCGCAACACACAACCACTCACACACACTCGCACCTAGGGGTGAATATCCAATCAACCTACTGCAAACCCTTTAGACAGTGGGAGGAAACCGGGGCCCATGGAGGGGGCCAGTGGCCCCCATAGCAACGGTTGAGGGATTGGACAAGCTTTATTGGCAAAAATCCTATTAAGCCTAATGTGAATGTGTAGCTCAGTTATGGTCAAAATGTCATTTATCTGTTAATTTATTTTCATATTTTGTATGCGTGTGAAATGCATGTTGGGACAGACTTATATATAATAAGTGAATTGTTTAATTAGCTATAAAATTTCATTAGCTATGTAAACACAGTCCGGCTTCGTAGTGCAGCATTCAACACCACTTTTAACAAACATCACAGGGGCCCAATGTAAATATATGGAGATTTTGACGAAGCAGTGCTTATACAACTGCTTATCTGACTGAATGGGATATTAGCCAAGCCTCTGTGAAGCCTCTCCAACCTAGCGATCACTGCTACTGAAGAACACCAGCGCGTGGACTGGTATTTCCTTTATATAAACGTGACAAAACATAGTAATATTGGTCAAGTTTAAAAAATACAATAATTTACAATAACAGGATAAATATGCCAAAAACATACTTAGGGGGAAAAGCTTTAGGATGTTTGTAAGTCTTCAAGTTTTCAGTAACAAAACATGACCTTAAATACAAGAAAGGGAAGTTTGTCCGGAAAATTTGTGGATTTGTAAACACTTATTTTGAAACAAAATGAAATTTGACAACATACAAAGCATTATCTGCTGAAACTCTATGTACAGGACTTAAATATATATAAATAGGTCTTTGATATATATAAAATTTGTCTTCCTGTAGGTTTTAAGCACGAATACACCCCCCAACCCCTCTCTTTTACAGAAGGTGTAAGATCGGTCAGTTTTCTAGGTTAAGATGAGACCTGGGATGCAAGAAACTTCACCACTATTCATAAACCTTTCAGGCAAAGCAGAAGACACATCTTCGTAATAAATCTTTATTAGTAACTGTTACTGTATTAAAAGACTTGTCGACCTCTGCAACTAGTTTAGACAGTAGTAGACCAATAATCTAGATTGTGCCGCTGCCTTGAAATGCCTTAAAAACCATAGTCTTGGACAGCATGGAAAATATGCATAATAGCTCAAGGCAGCACATCTAGGCTTGTTTTAAAGCAGGTAGATACTGATCAGTGCAAACGAACATAATCTACTAGTTTGTAGCTGGTCCATCATAGCCCCCTTGTGGCACACTCGGTTACTGCACCTTAAACACCCCTGAATACTTGCACTTGAAATAGTAGCAACAAGTCTCCACTACAATAAACAGTGACAGTTTTGTAATAGAGATCTCTTTATTATAGTGCATTTCTCAGATGTTACAAGATGGGTTAAAAAAGCTAGAAACAAAAGAAAACTTCAGAAAAAAAAAACATGCACACTTTCCTGCTGTTTTTTTAAACAATTTCGTAAAATTAAAGCTTTACATCTGAACATTGAGTGGCTAAATGAAATGACTAGCTAAAATACATTTTCCTACATATTTCTTGCCATACAGATGTTCGTCATTCAAATAGATCAGTTATTCCATCCACTACAGTAGGTCTAAGAGATCATTACAATAAAAGGCCCAAAAAAAAAACATTAGAGTTCTGAAACTTGATGAATTTTGGTGCATTCTGTAAAGAAATAATGTAAATAGAAAAAATAAAGAACAAAAGAGAGGGGGGGGGCACTGCTGTCCAGCTGTAGACCTGGTTTAGGGTGTAAATGCACCCAGTTCCTTTGAGAGGTCAGTACGGGGGATTCGTATAGAGCGTGCAAGTACTGAATGTTCGCAAACACATTCGCAGTAGCCTTTGGAATAAGTTCAGATACCAAGGAAATGAAATAATCTCTGTCAGTTGTTTTGAAGGGTTTTCTAAGAGCATTGCCTGTCTGCTGGTTACAATATGGAAGATGCACTCTCAGAAAGGCCTGATGGTCAGGCGACACAGCCAGAGGAAGAAAAAGAAGATGGGTTAAAGAAGGGAAACAAGCGAAGAAAAGAACCCAAAGAGACCATGAGCAACGGACATCGCTGTGTTGAACTACTGGTATGCGAACACACAGTTGGAGCTGAAGAGGCTGCCATTCAGACTGAGGCAGCTGCCTATGTGTTTTAAATTCAGTCTGCCTCACACTTTCTCCTAGTGAAGTGTCTCGTTTGCTCTGGTGGATGTAAAACATGGCTGTTCATATCTGATGGAGCTTAAGATTGGACTTAAAAATAAAGGGTGTGACTTTTAACAAGCCCTTAGAGGCCATGAGTGGACTACTGGAGCATCTGACTGTACCCCTGACTCAACAGACCACGCCAAAGAAAGAGAAACATTGGACAAGAAGAGAATCATTAGAGTGGGAGCAGCTCTAAAAAGGCCTCTCTGCTCTAAAACAAAGTTCTAACTCTCACAGCAAGTTCACCAACTCTCCTGTCTCCACACATGGGGGGGGATGGGGGTCTTTTTAACCTACAGCCTCCACTCAGAAAGCTGAGAATGTTTTCAACGCATCGTTTACTACAGTTTAGGAGTGAAGCCGTCTAGCAGACAGTACGTTGTTCGTCCTAAACACATTTCTGAACACCTTTACGGATGGCGTCAAGCTGTAAACAGGTCAGATAGTTTCACGAATGTGTTTAAAACATTTGGATTCAAAGACAAAGCAAAAAAAAAAAAAAAAAAAAAAATCAGTTTTAAAGACGAACATTTAACACGAGAATCTACAAGCACATGCTTCTATAGCAGGTGGGTGAAAAAAAGCGGAAGAGTCAAAGACTGGCTCTCAATGTGGGATTCGTGCGAAGCAGCCATGTTCGTGAGAACCACAACTGAACCGTTTTCTTTCCCCCAAATAAAGCAAAGAAGGAGCTAGGATGGAAAACGTCACTTTATTGTCTTTTCTTTTCTCCCAACCTGATGCAGGTTACAATGAGTTTCATCATATGTGGGGGGTAAAAGGGTGACAACGTGAACCTTGTAACATCTTAGACATGCTCGACTGCTTTAACATCAGAGGATGAAAATCAAGACTGTACTTTTACTTCAATATAATTATTTATTCTGTAAGTAACAAAAGAAAAAAAAAACAGCATCCTGTTTAGCATCCTGGGTCGTTCTTTGCCTTGTGAAAACCAGGAGGGGCACCAGAGGCAGGAGAGAGGGAGACGAGAGAAAGACACGAGAGAGAAAGAGAGGGAGAAAGAGAGAGAGAGAGAACCGAGCTGTATGAGAAGCATGTGTGTTCAAAAGGCACAGCAGGGCTGCTCCCACTCTCAGCTCACGCACACATGCACGCACTTCCATTCTGGTGTGTGTACGCGAGACAGCACTGGGGAGAGCCTCTGAAGTCTACAGGACTGAACGAAAGAAGAAAAGAATGGATAAAGTGGGTGACGGAGACTAAATCCAGTGCTGCCGTTTTCACTACACACATACGTGCGCAAACACACGCGCGCACACACACAGCGCAGACAGCAGAGGGCTAGATGGAATGGATCATTTAGCGTTTTTGAGCTGGTTGGAGAGCCAGTCCAGGCCCTCGTACAGGCCATCCCCGCTGGTGGCGCAGGTGGCCTGGATGTACCAGTTGCGGTGCCTCAGCGAATGCAGGCCCAGTTTATCTGTGATCTCTGCTGCATTCATAGCATTGGGCAGGTCCTGCAGGGAACCAGGCAGAACAGTCATTGACCACAAAGAAGACAAATGTAGAAGGTAAAAAGACACAAAGTCTGCGATGATCTAAAGCACCAGGGTTATATTAGTAGTGGAGTAATCCAGCGATCATCTTGATTAATGCAGTAATCATATACATACATGCACTTTATAAAAGAAAACATCATTTTATATATGAAATTTGTGATCACATACATATGCTTTTGCTAGATTCTCTTTATGTGGGTTTCCCCTCCTCCACAGAGCAACACAAATGCAACTGACACTGAAAACTCCTCCCTGTCAGACTTCAACAGGAAATCTGCTTTCACTATAAAGTCATTAATCATTCAAATTGCAAAGAAAATCCCAATGGCTGCCTCCTAGTAATCCACTATCTTCTCGGTTAGTTGCCGGGCCTTGTTATAAAAGTTATTACCCACAGGATTCCAGCACACGTGGATATATGGCTTCGTCCCAAACTGCGTACTACCATACTGAAAAATGTGTAAAATAATTATTTTGAAACACATACTGTAATCTTCTACGCGGCTTCATACTCTGAGCATTTCAGAAGCAGGGTGTTCCATTTGCCTGATTTTACCCATGAAGCCTACCACTGTGGAAACCCCGCCCCCCCCAAAAAAAGCCAACAAGACTGTGCCATTTTTAAATGCTACCATTACATTATGAAAGTCGCCAGCTGTGTCCTACCTTACACTTCAGTACTTAACATACAGAACTGAATGCTTTGCTATTTAGTGTGGTAGTTCCCTGGTTTGGACCAACATAAAACCCACACCCAGTAGAGTTGGTCATTTAAAGTGCATGATCATTTCAAGCACAAACAGGACGTGCCCAACAAGGTGGCAGGCAAACTCTGCATGCAAAGATTTGCCAGTCATTTGTCAACCTCAAAACATGGCTTAAAGAAATTAACAATTTTCTCCTTTTAACGTTTCCAACACATTCACAATCACTGCCACTTTAGCGAGCGCCACTTTAAGAGAAGGATCGCTTACCGTACAAGCTTTTAAAACCGACGTTAAAGTCCTGGCCCAATCAAGAAGAGGGCCAATGCCCCAATAAAATCAAGGGCCAGTAATCACTGTGCCAAATCAGCAAAAATGTAATTTTTTTTAAATTCTCTTTCTTTAACTGTGTAATCAAATATTAAATCAACTGACAATGGATCCACAGGGTCCAAATTTAGGAACCATTATTTTCTTAATTGAAAGTGGATATACATTGCAACATAGACTGTCATTTTGTTTTTATGTTAACATTCAATTTCTTACGCAGCTTCACTTTAGATCCCACCAGAAACCTAGAACACTAGAGTCAGGTCATTCCAGTAGGCATTTCTGTGATAACTGACTGTTTCCAGAGTTAAAGACTTATCAGTTATCTGCTGTAGAGTTTTAGAGCTGCATTGGTCCTCTCGCTCACCTGTTTGTTGGCAAAAACAAGCAGCACGGCATCTCTGAGCTCATCCTCAGCCAGCATCCTTGTCAACTCTTCTCTTGCCTCGTTTACTCGTTCCCGGTCATTACTGTCCACCACAAAAATCAGACCTAAGAGAGCGAGTAAAAAGGTGAACACAAGAAGCATGAAATGCATTCATTCATCCATCCATCAATTCATTTCTCAAACTGAAATGTGTGCACTTCAGAGAGACTGACCTTGTGTGTTCTGGAAGTAATGCCTCCACAGCGGCCGGATCTTATCCTGACCGCCCACATCCCAAACTGTGAAACTAATGTTCTTATACTCTACTGTCTCTACATTAAAACCTGCATGGAAAGAAACAAAAATTGGGAATCAGTGTAAATGTCACCAAGGGCAAACTAAGACCAAATTCTCATTATTATGGGCCCAAATTCTAATAGTAAGTAATAGTAATAATAATGCAGACTCAGGATGCTACTTTTGTGCATTTGCACGAGTGAGTGAGTGAGAGGAAAGAGATTAAGAGTGTGAAGGAAGACGTTTAAAAGCATAAATTTAAAGAAAGAATCAATCAATATGAGAAGAATGTATATTTGAAGAAGAAAAAGGTACATTGCTCAATTCAAAGAACACTATACCAAGTGTTAAGCATACTCAAGCTAAACGTACTAAACACAACTTTAAATCATTAGCTAAAGGATGACAACTTGGACAAAAATGGATGTCCCAACAGAACAATGACCCTAAATATTCCCAAAAGCTCATTTTGGAATGGCTAAATGATGCCAACATTAGGTTTTTGGAATGACCTTGACCTCAACCATACCAAAAATTTGGGAAATGGGTTTAAGTCAGGCCCATGCTAAACGTGCAGTAAATTTGGCTGAACCCTCAGTGTAAAATGGTAAGTGACATTTAACTAAATACTAGGGGAACTGAATACATTTATGGCCTTGTATTTATACATTTTGACCATATGTTGGTTTTAGAAATAATAATTATTAGTTGTGCTAATCGGCTGCATTTTCAACACTATGCTGATTATCAAAATTAATCAATTAACATAATATTATTATTATTATTATTATTATTATTATTATTATTATTATTAATAATAATAATCAGCAGCTAACTTCACGGAGATCAAGAGGGCAAAAACTAAAAAAGTATTGACCATGTGTAAACATTTGGTAGAATGTCTATTTAAAAAAGACAAACAAAATATCAGAACAAAAATTATTAACAGTCAATAACAAATTCCATAGTAACTGACCGATAGTGGGAATGGTGGTGACAATTTCTCCCAGTTTAAGCTTGTACAGGATGGTGGTTTTGCCGGCAGCATCCAAACCCACCATTAGTATACGCATCTCTTTCTTCCCAAAGAGATTCTTAAAGAGGCCTGCAAACATGTTCCCCATGGTGGCAGATCTGAGAGAATAAACAACATGGAAAAAGACAAAAAGAGATGACCAGATTAAGACCACACCTTTACATTCACATGGTTAACTTCTGATCAAATCTGATTTGTGTTTACAATTACAGTATGCATCACTGCAAAAAGCTATGACAAATACAAACCTATCCTTTATGTGCTATGTGCAAAACATTTCAACACGTTACCATGCATGCATAGACCAACGTCAAGCGAACATCTCAGCCGACCAAAGAGAAGCAAGGTGCGCATTTAGCTACAGAAGGTTAGCTAAAGTGGTCTTTAGGTATAGCGTGGTTGTGTATATGTGCTGAAGCTAATTGTAGCTAATAAAACTGACCGCACACTTTAAAACCATAGATGTCTTGAGGCAGGCCTGCCACAAAGACGTTTTCAACTTATCGCACAATGTATTTGTTTATATATAAATGTATGTACCTGTGACTAGGCCTCAGGATAGCTACAGAGAGGGGTAGCATTTTAGTTCTAACTGGAGCAGTACTGGGACCATACACTGTATAATATTTGTGTATTTGTGTATTCTTCAAATTTAGTTTTCATCACCGAAATTAAAGGACAAGGACAAGTGAACTTTTAAGAAATTCAAAGACCAAAAAAAAAGTCCAAAAAGCACACAGTTGCATAAAGTGGTCTTAAAATGGCAATATTGTTTAGTGCAATTATTTCTGGGACAAACATATCCAACAAAAGTAGTAGTCTAGATCAGCATTGATCAAACTAGACAGGAGTGTAATGTCAACGCACTTCTATTTCCCCCTTCTAGTACAAGTGAATAAACCCAAGTTAGCTGTTGACATGAGGAGTTGAGGGTAGTTTAGATGGGCAAAACCTTTTTAAAACTGTAAAACAACGGCCAAGTTAAAATGCACAGTCATTGTGATCAAAGATTTCTGGTTAACTCTATATAGATTTCTGGTTAACTCTAATACCGTCTGGTGTTTAACTGCGCCCAAGCATTTAATCAGAACAGCTGTGTTACATGCACACACCATGCATTTGTCTTGCTCAAGTGCATTTACCTGCATCAGCTCAAGAATATTGGTATTTATTGTTTGTTCAGTGCATTAACTGTAGTTACGGTGTTGCTCTTAATCAAGCGACTTGTAATTACACATTACAAGGTGAGAGCTTTCTGCTTTTTCCAGCAGTTTTTCATGGGGGGGGGGTGTTCTTTAAAATAAAGCATTATGTACCAAACCACTCTGAATGATTTAGTTAATCTTAACCTAATTAAACAATTTTTTCACCTTTATTACACCAGGCAATTAAAAACAGATTCTTCTGCGAGAGGAGCCACCATCTGGAAATTCTGCAGAAATGTTCTTGATTTCACAGTGCACACTGCTTTGCAAACAATTATTAAAAATGCTATTATGTGTATTGTAAATAAACTAAGCAGTAGCGTGACCTTTCCAGGCCTGAGGTTTGCCACATCTGGTACAAACAGTAGATCATGTACCTTTACTCAGCTACAAAAGAGGGATAAGCTAGGGGACATAAGCACCAGCTACACTATGACAAACAAAGA
This sequence comes from Arnoldichthys spilopterus, assembly GCA_037974385.1. Taxonomy (NCBI): domain Eukaryota; kingdom Metazoa; phylum Chordata; class Actinopteri; order Characiformes; family Lepidarchidae; genus Arnoldichthys; species Arnoldichthys spilopterus. Next base: position 6,860,582 of record JBBPDA010000030.1, read on the forward strand.
GCACAGCTCAGTCTTGCATCACTACCTGAACTGGATAACTGGAAGGGAGGAGGAGAAAGGCACAATGAGGTCAGTGATGTGGTGAATGTAGGCCACTGCAGGGAGGAGTACTGCTGTAGGTAACCTGACCAGCTTGTAAAAAAAAAAAGACACCTGGCTTCTGAATTAATCAGAACGAGAGCAGGATAGCGAGAGCGCGAGACGCACACAGGTCCTCTATTGAGTTACACCTGAAACCAGACAAACCGTAACACAAGAGTTGATGAGCACAGCTTATCAGACAACACAGCCTTGATAAAGACCTGTCACTTCTAGATACTAAAGCACTAAAAATGTTACATCTTGTCACACACAGCCTCATTGTAAGGTAGCTATGCTATCAGCAGCAGCTCTTAAAGCTTATTCATCAGGAACCAACAAGAGAACTTGTAAACTTCTGCCAAACACATCATTGCTTAACTGTTGTACAGGCTATGATCTAAGAGTCAGTGGCTGAAGCACACTCTCAGTATTGGGTCTGCTGCCTCTACTGAAACTTCAATCCTGCCCAATGATGTGATTTCCTTGGTCTATTAAGTTAAGAATTTGTGTACAACAATCTTCAGACATAATTTTATTCTAATATAATTCCATTCCAGCATGACATCCTACTAATATGGCTTGTTTGATCATTGTGCTGTATTGCCTTCTAGTGTTAGTTGGGTTAGATTTAGGTTTCCTATTGTTTGATTACTTTGACTTGGCTCCTCCTTTATTCTTAATCTTTTATTCAGCTGTACACCTCTTTAGCCAACATTTTTGCTTTTAAATGCATACATTCAACTTGGCTCAGTCTCTCAGGGCAGGGAAAATACTTATTTCATATTATTTTAAATGGCATTACACTTCACATCGCCCTTAAACTTCACTGCACAGCCAAAGGTCACACTTCCTCTGTTTACAAGGGTGGGATAAGCTGAAGGAGTAAATTTAGCGGAGATCCACAGTAAGGAAACCACAGCAATTTTACAGAACATTGCATCAAAAACACAATATCACAAAATTCAGTTTCGGTGAGGTTTGATAGGTTTGACAGACAGAACGCACCACCAAAAAGGCAACAATTCTTTAAATTTACTTTTTTTAGATACAGCAATTTGTCCAATTAAGAAGGGCCCATTAAACTCCTTCAGATGTCCGACATCACAGAGATTCAAACTTATCCACAACAGAGTGAAAGCATAGACAACTACACCTAATCTTGGAAGCCTCTTCAAATCTGCATTTAATAAAAAATACAGTGGATCAGCATTGTTGATACCCACCTCATGTAAAAAAAAAAAAAAAAACTAACAGCAACAATTATGATCATATATTAGTAAATATTTAATTTTAGGACATCAAGGAAAACAGATCGGTCACTGAAGGTTATTGTGGTACTGTCGAATGCACCAATTTATTTTCACTGAAAAAAGAATGAACCAATACGACTTTTTCAGTCCCAATTCTGATACTGATACTTGGGCTTAGGGTATAGGCCGATACTGAGCACAGAGCTGATACCAGGGTTTGAGAAGTTGCATGTCTCACAGTGTGGAATAGACTGGGATCACTGTGTGTGTGAGAGACAACATTAGGCTTAAACATTGCTATCGGACCATCCCTACATGAGCTCCCTAACAACTGCAGCATTAAGTCTCAAGCTCATTAGGTAAAGCAGCACCTACAGGATTTAACAGAACAGTGTTAACTTCCTCAAGACAGACCAATGTTTTTCCTTCTTTCCCAATGTCACTGGATACTGCAGCTAAAACATTAAAGCAAAACATTCAGTGCTTTATTATATATTTATTTTGGTGTTAGTTTTTCCTTTTGTCTACTACTGTATTAATCCCTTCTTTTACCGCTCATTCAGTTGTATTTATCCTCTTTGAAGGTAAATATATTTCTGGGAAGCATTTTAGTTTACATTTCATGTACCAAAGATGCTACTTTTTTGTTTACTTAAAAAAAAACATTTATTAATATTATAATTTTTTATATATTTAATTGCATCGATTGCTTACTGCTTAAAGCCCTTTCAGCTGGTATTTACAAAAGGTGCTATTTTTAATTGTTATTATTTCTAAATAAATGTTCTTTCCCCTCTAAACAAAACAGCAAAAAATATCACATATGAACACTAAAACGGAAGCATAAATAAATAAATAAATATCAGTGCAAACATCCATGTACTAGTTTAACAAACAATTAGAGACACTGTCCAGCACTACACCTCTAAACCTCAAACCCACAGTGGTGGGTTTGGGTGATTCAGGCCTAAATACTCGAACTTTCCTTAAATGACTATATTTCACCGCCCTAATGTTTTTAGTCACTTGACCAACATCTGCATAACAGAGGCCTGAGAGAACAGTCTGTCAGCACTGCAATGAGGAAGTGTGCTGAACACTGACTCATAATGGAAACAGAGTCCACATGGCCGTATGGTGGCACAGGGACTACAAGAGTCGTTCTTGATGTATTTTACAACATACAGACTCTGTGCTTAATTACAGATCAGTCGAATCACTGGCCCACACCCTGCCACACAGTGTGCAGTATGTGTAATAGATAGTTGCATGTGAGACAAACTGGGGGGTTGAGTCTGCTCCAGAGGTGAAACGATACACACATTTCAGCATTGGACAATGAAATTAATCTTTTTTATATCAAAATCACAACTTGTAAAGCTGCAGTTAATTAAATTATATATAATTTGACATATTTTACAAGTTTAAAATGGGAAAAGTTTTATAATGCAGATCTGACAAAGCACTCAAACCTCAAATCCAAAGACATGCTTTGTGGGTGTAAAAAGATGTTGCAGGTGGAAAAAATTCATTTAGAACAAGAAAAAAAACCAACATGTAAATTGTAATAGAATTACTGGTTTAGGAAAAGAAAGAAAGGAAAAAAAAAAAAAAACAAGGAAAAAAAAAAAAGAAAAAAAAAAAAACGCAATAACATTTTCCCACAAAGTATTCAGCCCTATATAACAACTGAACGAATGCTGCTCTTTTTAATACCTGCACTTTATGTCTCACTACCTGTTCTATTTCACATAGTCTTCTTTAAAGCTCTCTTATGCTTAGTCTTATTTAAAAACAATAAATGGCAGCTAAACACATAATTAATTCAAACAAGTAATTTTTTCCCATCCTATGTATTGCAACATTGCAAATTAACACAATACTCCATCTTAAGAAACATAAGAAGCACAACAGTTAGCAGGCAAATTTGAGTTTTTTTCTACCCATTAAACATAAAAACAGCACAAACTGCAAACTGAAGCTCATGAGTAATTCAAAAGGTCCATAAAGGATTAATTATTGACTGTGAAAGGACAAGAGAAGGGAGGAGCTTTGGATAATGCCCCATTCACCGGACTCAACAAATATCCCCGTCCTGTAAAAACAAAGCTGACCCACTCCCATGACAACCACAAAACTGGCCCCTATCAACTGCAGCTTTCACACAGTCCCCTTAACTTCAGAACACAACTGTAGCGTAAAAGCTCTTGCTTCCCATCTCTTTCCTCTTTTTGATACTTTCTTTTAAACTGCATAAGGGAGTGTGGCTTTAACCAGAAATGGGTGAGAACTGCTGAGAGCGGTAAATATACTCCCTTACTGACACTAAGACGATGGTGTTAAAAGAAAATGCTCAGTGCTCAAATACTGGAGACGTTCTGTCAGTGCAGTCAGTGCTTTAAAAGTACTGAATTTCCATCACCATCACACCAACACATTTTTCAGCATGTTTAACTTAGGCCTTTACTACATACTATAACACTAGGGCTGTGCAATGTGGACAAAATTGTAATATTGCAATTATACTGGCACATATTACAATCGCTATGCCTTTCAAAAATAGCACATGGTCCTTATCAATTTTCTGGAATTAAAAAGACTTGTACAAATATTGTCTTTTAATAAGAATTCAAAAAGTATGTGCACCCCTCCATTCATACGACTGCATGACACATACAGATAACAAGCTGCAAACACAGTCCACTTCAAAATCACAGGTTTTGTGAAAACCAACAGGATCACACATGCCTCCAAATTCAGGATACAGCACTTCAGCTTTGCCCATTCACGCTGAAGTTCTATGGAATGTTTCAGCTTCCTTGCTGCCTTCCAAATAAGCTGCAGCCAATCAGAATAGAGATTTACGTATCTCTCTCAAACGCACAGTAACAGAAACAGTCGGTTTCATTCAAAAGCAAAGACAGACGCTGTGAAATGTTCATGTAAATTAAACAGGTGGAAAATGAAGACTATGGGCACTTAAAAGCCAATCACATGCTTTAATGCTCACAGATAAAATTATTACACTTTCAATAATATGATAATCAGAACAGCTAGTAACCTTGATCTTGGGCTGTGATTGGTCACCGGACAGGAACTCGGATTGGTTAGAGGCTTGTTTGCAGCATATGATAACGTACAGACGAGATCATGTGTAGCCTTATATAACACTATTATAAAATTACGTAGAACAGTGGCACTTAGAAGAACGTTGTTGACAGAAGAAACTACAGGAAAAGCTATGGGAATCCTCTCGGGTGTGGAACTCAAAAAATTTATGCGTTTGGTGTCAAGCTGCAACACTGTTTGAAGAGGAATCACCCCAGCACTAATGCCTGTCCATCCCACGCCCACTGCACCTATTGCTGGTTGTGGATGAGCGGCAGAAGAGTAAACACAAGCATGTGCGAGTTGCCTGAAGGGAGAGGCTGTGTGAGCGCCTGGGGCGGAGCACATGACCACATCTGATCTCTTCCACAATGTCGATGTTGCGACAGACCCACAGCTTAAGATAGTGGACAGCCCTTTCCCAGACCAGAAACCAGCATTATATACACACACATAGTTGCCAGAAAAAGTCGTACATAGAAAAAGACATCTAAAATATGGTTAAAAGGGAGTCCTTGGTATGACACCGTTTTAATCACACCTTTACCAACTCAGTACATGACATCAGATAAAAGGCCGTCTGGTGAAACAAAGCAGTACAGCCAACAAGAGGCTGGCCTTCACTTTTGTGCCGGTTGAAACACCATTATTAGCCTAACCAACAGCAATAATAATAAAGAATTGGGTTTAAAGAAAGCGTTTAATTGTGTGGATTAAAAATAATTAAGAAAATAGCAAGACGAGCGTTTGGGATAAAGTGATTGAAGATAAATTACATAAATATAAGAAAATAACATCTTAACAGCGCGTCAGCACCACGCACGTCTCCTAATGAAGGTTTTTCTGATCGACTAACGCAGACCGGGCCTACACACACACTGAGCCAGCAACCAGGGCAATAAACAATACTGTTTACCTACCGCTCGCTTACGACGGAAAAACGACAGACATTTTCAGTACCTTTTAAAAAAATATTAATTTGCTTTTTTAGCCACACATTTATATCAGAGAGCGAAGAAAATCCTCCCCAGTCAGGAAGCTAATATAAGCTAACGAGCTGTGAACGGCTATCTAATGGTAACGAGCTGTGGACGGCTAGCTAATGCTAACGAGCTGTGGATGGTTAGCTAATGCTAACGAGCGGTGAAACGGGTAAAAACCGGAATTACATTCAAGCTGCGGGTCCAAAACCAATAACACCAATAAGAGCAGATAACGGAGGCAGCGGAAGGCGAAATAAAAAAGAACTATGAAGCTGAAAACACTTCAGACTCCGCGCGGCCAGTGTCCGCGGCTAGGTCCATGTTCAGCGACAGCCGCTGGCTTAGCCTAGCGCAAACGCTAATAACATATCCGCTGGACGTTAACGACGTTCAACTCGTCGCCAAAATCCAACCTTTCGGGCGACGTAACGAACTAGGAGACCCGACGGCGTTGTTGTGTTCTTGTGCTTTAGAAAGTACCTTGTCAGCGCGGCTTCTCGGCGCAAAAAAAATATCCGTCTCCTCCTAACCGCTATTAACAAAATGGCGTCTGTCACTGGTTTACAGAAAGCCGCTTCGCTGGTCCCGCCCACGGCCGGAACAAGACCAATAAGATTCCACAAAGTGGTCACACGGTCCAATCGCTGGATCCGAAATGGTCGCGGATACGGGGTGACACGTACCGCCGTCGAGGTACTAGGATCAGTCATGTTTTCTGGGCGTGGAGTAAAAAAAAATGCGTCTTGGGTGATTTAATGGTTTAATCATCGTTAATATTTAATATAATATGTACACGAAAGCAAATAAAAGCACGTTTGACTTAGAAACGTACGCCGCCACTCACAGCTTCCTCACGGTCTGTGAGGCGGGTTGAATGGCAGAGCCCGTCCCCACCCAAAGCAGCCTCGGCCGGGTGTCTACGACCCCCACCCCCCGCGCCGGACAGGACGCTACACCTGCATTAATAAGACGCATGGGACGTGGTTGGCGAATACATGTATTAACGGTATTTATGTAAGATCCGTATATGTAAAAAAAACGTATAACACGCTTTCCTTCGCTAAGCGTGAACGTGCCCTCTAGTGGACACGTGACACTGGCGTAATACTTCCTGTCTCGAGCGCCGACGGCCTGATGAGCCTCACTTTGCGGCCAAAACCCAAAAGAAAAAGTGAAAAAAAAAAACTCTGCCGCCAGTTTTATTTACAGTGTCGTTTTGCATTTCCAGATAAATTATTTAATCGATCTACAGGTTGATGAAATGCAAGACGTTTATTGCGTGTTTATTCATTGTCATGGCAACACAATAATTTCTCTTGAATGTATTTTTGTTTTAAAAATATTGAATAAAATATTTTACGTTTATAAATCCGCCAGGAATATGCCATCAACAACGTATAACCGAAAAAAGAGATAATGCTGTCTTCATAACATCAAATGAAAATTATTATACAATAAAAGTTCCAAAATGTATTTTAAGATTTTTCTAAAATTTTCATTTTTTTAAATGAACCGAACGGTACCGTCCCACTACTCTGGGCGCTGTTGATAGCTGCCTGCTGGTCCACGTGTGCATGTGTGATGGGTTAAATGCAGATGTTGCATTTCGTTGTGGTGCTTGAGTGTGTTCACAATGACAGTCACTTTCACTTCAAACATGTATATTAATTTTGTCATGTATATGTATCACTAGAGGCCGACATCAACACTTGGATTGCCTCTTCATGGAGCTGAACATTATGTCATGTTTTACGACATATATTATTACAGAAAATCTCAAAAATGATATTCAGGGCAGTCCAGTGGTGATGTGATGTAATATAGGAAGCAAATGCGGGGGTGTGTGTGTTCCCAATCTAACGCAAAGCATGCAGTGCAAGGTGCAGCTAGGTGTAGGGCAGTGGAGGCCTAGTGCTTAGGACATTGCCCTTGGTTCAAGTCGTGGCCTGGGCACTACTGAAGTACCCTTATGAGCCTTATAACAGCACCTTAGACACCGTGGTCATGGTACCTTCCTCTCAGCCACACTGCCTTTTGTTTTGTTGCTTTACACAGACTTAGAATTACCATTTTACACATTATTACATTATATGATGTTCAGCACAGGACTAGAACAAATTTGCTGGTAGCAGTAATAACTGGTTACACAAATCCACTAGATGGTGCTATGCAGTTATTACATTCCTACTCAGCCTGGTCAAACCCCTTCCAGCTTTTTATTAAGGGAGCTCATCAATGTGGTTTAGGAAGCAGTATGACTGTGAGCTGAAAAAATGAACAAAACATTGCAGGACATAAATAAAAGTAAATCTTGTTCAAGATCGGTCCTCTCCTATGAGATATGTGGTTGTGTAATAGAAATAAAGTGCTGATTAGACAATATTTACAGGCAGTAATATATGAGATATATGGCGATATATACTTGAAATGTATACAGATAAATATAATAAATATATATTTAATAAAATATTTATATATAGGCAAACAATGTGGGTGACAAATGTTCATAACAGTTATAGCTTGAGCACTAAACTAAACAAGCAAAATTTGGATGCCAAAAATGTTTTGGCTGATCAGCTGCATCTGATCAAAAACACAGATGAACTTTAGAATCGATGCAGACGAACAGTGCAGCAGTGGAAGGATGAAGATTTGTGTGTAAACAGTAGTTGATGGTGTGTGAGCTGTTAGAAGACACAGGTTCGGCACCAGATTTCTCCTCCATGACTCCAGTCACTGCGTGAATGTGTGTGAACCTTCATCAGCACCTGATTTCATCTAATGAAGGACTGATTAAGGTCAAACCAGTGATCTGATGGAAACTGGTAATACTGGGTGTCTCTGGAAATGGTCAAGTTAATACACTGACCCATAAAATCACTGTTTACTGTTGTACTATTTGTGTTTATTCTGACATCAGTGTTTTTTGAGAAGACAGAAACACACACTGCCCAAAACAGATTTTAATTAAAAAAAAATTTTCAGGGGATTTTGAAAATCATCCTCACAGCTTTAGGGCCTAATCATCAATTTTATTGTTACTGTCTCCAAGCATAAGGACTATGTTATCAATTAAAAATGCATTTTCTCACCATTACCAACCATGACCAAATGTAAATATGTGTCTAACTTTATCAGAATCAAAATGTATTTGATACTTTTTGGTACAAAACCAACATCAGCCTTTCTCAGCATTGGAATCTCAGACATTTCCATAATGTCGCTCTAAAATGATGTGTTTGGAATTGGGACAGAGCAAAAATGGGACAGAGCAAAAATGTGCAACCACTGGCCCCAAACACTGGGTTGAGAAACTGCTTTTCATTACATGGAGGGTAATGAAAAGCAATGTGTCGGTCTCCGTGTAGCACCACTCTCAGTGTTGATCTATGCAATGCGAATGCTTGATTGTCTCCTCTGTCCTGGAAGTCGCTTTGGATAAAAGCGTCAGCCAAATGATTAAATGTAAAATGATGTAAATGTATTTAAACTTTATACAGGATCTTCACACTGGCACATCCTCTGCTGAAATGTTCTCCAAGGAGCCAAACATGGCTAAGAGCCTTTTGTAGCACCTTTATTTTCATGAGTGTAGTGTTTTTCTTGGTGCTGGTACAAGCAGGAAAGGCACCTGACACACCTCCAGACTTAGCGACCAGATTGTCAGACAAAGAGTGACATCATCCTGGAAGTGTTGGAGCCCAGCTGGTCAGGCTCAGTGCGACAGAGAGCCCAGATAACACGAGATCCTGGCTGTGATTAGGTCTCCAATCATGTGCGAGGTGATGACAGGGGCGACATAACAGCAGAAAGGCTCCCGTGTGTTAATGATGCGCAGGATATGAGAATGGAGCCACGGTTTGTAAACATGGTCTTCAAATTAAGCAGAAGTAAACAGACATCTGCTTTCAAACTTAGAATGAGTCAAAGTCCAGCCCTGCAGTGCTACCGCTTTGCGGACCTTTGTTTTTACCCTGATTAGATGCACGTCATTTAAACTATTGTTCTTCTTGGGACAGATTACACATGTGAGATGCTAAACTCTGCTGTGTTGTGGTCTACACTGATAGTCTGACACCTCCGGCTTTAAGTGAGGAAATTACTAAGGTTATGTCTAAGAGCATTTTACGCTGAGATTGTCTATACTGCTTAGGCTCTCAATGTATAAAGCATAAAATATATTCATAGAACAGTTTTCATACATGTAACAGCTCAAAGCATTTTAAACACAATAAAAGTCATTTTAAAAAGACAAAATAATGACATTAAGTTCAGGTTTGGGGTATTAATAAGACAATAAATAATGTTAAAATTATAAATATATATTTCTTTAAAAAGTATTATATATATTTATAGTATATATACATATTTACATTTTATTTGAGAAATTATGAATTAATATTAAACAAAACATATAAACAATAAGAGCTCTGTGATTGGTTGGCCTACTGTTCTGGGTGAACCCTGCCTTGGGCCCAGGGTCAGCTGGGATTGGTTCCAGCTTCCCTGAGATTTTTTCAAACTCAGGCAAGGCGAAGGATAACTCCAGTGTAAGAGTAGTGAGTTTTCAGGCCAGGACACACATGGGTAGAGATAATCCTGGAGTCTTGTTGCTCTGCACATTTTAGCGTTGCTCCTGACTTTATGAGGTTAAAGTGGGAACGTTAGAGCTGGAAAATGTCTTGTAGTGGCAGTGCGTTGTAGGTGTATTGTGAGAATGCAGTTTTTATAGCAGGAATGAATTACAGTATGTAGTTAAAGCCATAGCTGTTACACATGTCATTATAGGTGGGGTGTATTTAGCATATGTCATGATGTGTAGTGAGCATTCCATCTATAGTGGGCCAGTGTTCAAGACTGCCTTCCATTCTACTGGGTCCATAAACAGTTCCTTATATACACAGAACTCATGCTATTAAAGGGTCCATATAATGAAAACCAGAATTTCCCTCCCTTTATTCAAATAAAAGAGACATGTAAACATTGCTAAAGTGTCACTCCCTAATCCACACACACCATATATGGAAACCAAGCTGCCAAACCATTCCTGAATATGTATTTTTGAGTATCAATTTTGTGACATCATAAAAACCAGCACATGCACAGATATCCACTTACCCAACCTACTGGAGTTTAGCCCTTTCCGTTCCAACCCAAGTCATAAGCTGTGTTTCCACCTGGACTGCTCTTGAAAGAGACAGGACACACACTTCACTTCAGCCAATAAGATCAAAGGACATTTGCATATTCATTTTTTTTAATTATCCACTTTTTAACGCCCATTTTACCCATCCGAAGCCATGAGCACACACGATGAGGACACACACCTGGAGCAGGTGGCGGCAGTCACAGTGCCCAGGGGAGTAGTTGGGGGTTAGGTGCCTTGCTCAAGGGCACTTCAGTCAGGGGTGTTCATTTAGGTTCAGGGAATCAAACCAGCAACTCTTCAATCAACAGACCAGATCTGCCATTAGGCCACAGCCTCCACCACATATCAGTAGTAAAGTCACAGTAACAGCTTTAGGGATGAAACAGAATTTAATATAATAATGCAAAAAATGAATTGACAGCAAAGGTAATAGGGGGACCCATGAATGAGGTGTGGGGGGCGAAATCCAGCAAATCTGGAGGATGTGGACTCTTCAAGGCAACTGGAGATCTCAGGAAATCTGCTCTCCTGTGAGAACCGCTCAGTGAATCAGTAACCCGCTTAGGCTGCGTCCCAAACCGCCCACCCTCCCCACCATACACAATGCGGTCCATCCGTATTGTATGCGTTGGCAGTACGTGGTTATTTTGGACGCAGCCTCGCCGCCAACCCCCTTTCGCGAGCCCCGCCCCTTTTTACTACTACGCGCGCTCGTTCTGCCGCGCGCACACACCTACACACACCTACACACACGCACACGCACGCAGCGCGATGAAGAGCAGCGCCGAGCCGTCGCCATGCGCACCGGGCTGCCGAGGACCGCCTGCTGCCTGCTGCCGCTCACCGTCGCCCTCTGCGCGCTGTTCTCGCACGCAGCGGCCTACTTCGGGTCAGTAGCCGGGGGCTGGGGGCCGGGGGAAGCGTGTTCACCCACCTTCTTGCTCTTTCGTCCGCAGTTGGGGGCTCATTCGTGGACGTCGTTACGCGCGTCGTGCGTAATTACGCACGGGTCTCCCCGCGGTTCTCCGCGCACGTTTTCGGTCTCAGATCCTGTCCAGGCAAATCTGAGGGGGTCGTTGCGTTGCTGGTGTGTGTAAAAAAGTGTCTGTTGTGATTTTTTTTTCGCCGTGTTTTTACTGGCTTTTCCCCCACGCTGTGGCGGGAGCGCGCGGCGTGACCTGTGATGTCTGGAGTTCATCGGTTTTTTTTTTCTTTTTTTCTTCGCCAGAAGTGCAGTGTTAGCGCTGTTTTAAGGGAAGAGAGGGAAGCGCAGGCTCTTCCCAGATGTTCCCTCCACTGGTTGCTGGCACCGCTAACTCGTCATTAAGCTCCTACTGCGGCGCCCTCACAGAGCGCTAGTGCCCAGACGAGCGCGCGCTGGAGCAGCACTGATATTGGCCTCGGTATTTTTAGGAACATGACCACTCGGCAATGTGAGTTCGGACAACGTCCTTACACTGACAGTTGTGGGTCCGGCCGTGAACGATGCTAAATACCTTCATTATTCCCTCTTTTACTGTGAGCTGTGCGCTGTGGGTACTGAAGCGTAGGGGGTCCCGATGCCCACGGGAAGCTCATTTTCCTTCAGGACCCCAAGCAGCTCTGTCTGATGGGACCATGGATGAAGCCTTAGGAGATCCCATTTACAGACCAGGCACTGTAAATAAAACACTGTCAAAATACTGCACATTTTAGTGCTAAATCTCAGTCTGCATGTAAATAAATGGCGCATGCTCTGTGTTTTAACGCTGCTTATACATAGAGGTGCAAATAAATGTACAGAGACGCACAGTAAGTTCATACCATTATTTTCCCAGACGTCCCCTCATTTTAAGGGCTGTTACTGTGTGTCAGGATAACTATAGTGTATATGCAGTATAGTTCTAGTATAAACTGTAGTTCTATATATTGTATATGATCAAAAGTAAGCTTTCTACTTGATTTTACATGTTAAAACATGATAAAACGCGTTTTTTCCCAGTAAAAGGCAGTATTTTAATTTAATGGCTGTAATTTTACAGGCTTCTACCGTCGTGATGAAAAGAGGGTTTTTACCATTAATGAACGTGTTTTGTTTTACATCGTATTTTAGATAAAAGTAGATTTTTGAAAAAGAGAATGAACGAGGATTTTGAGACGTCAGGTTTTGTTATTCAGCCATCGTGTGGATGCACGCATCAGCTCTGGGTCCACAGATGGCTAAATGTCCCCAGTTCAGCTGCGAGGGTGAATATTTTGAACAGAAGCGCTGGCAGTGGAAGCGGATTGGTCTGGAGTGAAGGTCCGGTTGTGTTGGCCTGGTCTTACAGGAGCTCGTGGAGCTTGTTTCTTTCTGTGAATCTCTGTTCGGATGCTCCTAGTCAAATTAAAGCTCCATTCAAAGCACGTGAGCAAAACGACGCACGCGCATGCAAATCATTCACCAAGTGCAGGAGAGGGCAAAAACGACGAGCTGGTTTAATTTTTAAAACTGACCCGACTGCCCGACCACTCCCAGTTCACTGCAGCTACACCAGGGAAACTCACAGAGTAGGTGAGCAGTGGACCTGAGCAGACAGACAGACAGACAGACAGACAGACAGACAGACAGACAGACAGACAGACAGATGATGGATGGATGGATGGATGGATGGATGGATGGATGGATAGATAGATAGATAGATAGATAGATAGATAGATAGACAG
>JBBPDA010000030.1:6907439-6922277 GCA_037974385.1 Arnoldichthys spilopterus
GTCACTTTCACTTCACATATCTGGCTATTGCCAATACCACTGAACAATTCTGGAGTAAATCTAGCCACTGGTTTGAATTGCACATGACTAAATTGAGAAGAAATCTGCGTAAAATTGCCTCAAAAAACCTAAACACCTGGCAACTTATACATGGTATAGATCAGCGCCTTGCTTGAAGAGTAAAGCTGCTGAAAAACCACCATTTAGTTCACTTAAATATGTTCACAGTCTAAATTGTACACTGAGTTAATTCCATATGGGTTACTATAGTGTGATCTGTGCATTTCTCAGTTTTTCCTGTGTCCAGGCCAGATTCCAGCAATACACAGAAAGGTTTGTGTTTCTCTGACCTTCAGTAAGTTTTCTCTTCATCTCTCTGTGACAGGGTACCCATAAGAAGATGCTGGATGTGGCAAACATGTTGGGGCTTTCCAACACAGTGATGCGTTTGATCGAGAAGCGAGCGACGCAGGATAAGTTCATCATGATCACCGGCATGCTGATCACCTGCTTCGTCATGTTCTTAGTGGTCAAATACCTGAGCTGAACAGCCTCAGTCTGAGCTGCCCCTCTTGTGAATGGACCACACCAGGGGACAGTGATCCTTATCCTGATGGATTGTCTCCGATTCTCCTCTGGTTTTACATGTTTCCTCCTATTTGTCAACTCCTGATTTGGCAAAATGAGCCTAGTTTTACATAAACAGGTAAAACCGGAAGCTATAGCAGCTGTTCAGAGCTCCTAGCTCAGGAGAGTGCTCCAATATGATGTCCTCCGAGAACCCAGAACACAGACACTATTACTTTTACTGTTCTACTTGTTGCTTTTTCCCATTTTCACAATTCTGAAGAGAATCCAGTTTCCCAATTATGAGTCGTACTCTTAAAATGGCATTAAAACCATTAAAAATGAGGTCAAGCGAAGTGGACCAAGCCCTAGGACTGAACCTCATTCTGCCTCATCATCTCCTGGAACTGTAGAGATTTAAATTGTGTCCCATCTGTAATCACAACATTCGTACTACAGCTCCGATTTTGCCATCTCTCAAATTAAAAGACCTTTACGTTCCTTTAGGTCTGCTCATTGTCCAACCGTGCCTTGAACAACGGTGAAATTCATAAAGGTTCTGCCAGAACAGACGAGACCTCCTAAAAAAAACCAGGCTTTTTACAAACACATTCATATTTCAGTTATTTGAAGCTGTATTTCTGTCTAAGCAGGGGTCAAGGTTCTTGGCAAACAGGAAATGAGATGTTATTGGACAGGTGCACTCTCATCTTGACATTGGGACAATACTTGGGATATAGTCTGCATGCAACTTCCCCCAGGAGGTCCACCATATCTCCCAAGCCCCCGGCAAACAAAGGTTTCTGAATTTGTTGAGAAATCCTTTGACATCGGTCATGTCTTCAGTCCGTTTAGTGTTTTTAGGAGGTAAAAGAAGCTTTGAGCAATGCAGTTCTGACTTTTTTTGACCTGCCTGCAATGAGGCATAAGTGCAGTAGGAAAAACGCTGGACACTAGAACCTTGGGTCCATGTGGGTTTTAGAGATAATGATGTATGTTTGCTTTTCAAGACCACTCCAGGGCTGGTATCTACAAAAGGACTGTGAACACACTCAAGCACCACAACAAAATGTGACCTCTGAATTTAACCCATCACACGTGCACACGTGGAGCAGCGGGGAGCAGTGTAGTGGGACGGCACCTGCTCAAGGGTACCTCAGTAGTGTGCGGGCTGGGACTCGAACCTGCAACCTTCAGGTCCCAAAGGCAGTGTCCTAACCACTCCTGAGAGGGTTTGTGAAAACAGAAGACCCTGTTGTTCAAAGTGGCTGCCCAAAGTGATTAGCTAAACTGTGAATTTTTCTCCATAGTTATAATCCAGATTGTCCTACTGCATACTAAACCTCACGGATATTACGCATTTTTTGCATTTAACACATCCAAGTAGGAGCAGTGGGCAGCTGATGTGGGCAGCACCTGGGGAGCAGTTCATGGGGACAGTACCTTGCTCACAGGTACCTCAGTGGTACTTTGAACCGGATACCTTCAGGTCACAGGGGCACCACCACTGCCTCAACAGAACATTGTGTAGAGCATTATTGTGAATTTTCAAAGCAGCTTAATAACCAGAAGCAATGAAAGGTTCACAGGCCCAAATCTGTATTCCCTAGTCAATTGTACATGAGTGATTTTGAATTAGCAGCTTTAACTGCAAAAAAAGGTCAATTCAAGTCTAAACACACAGCAATGCTCCCTCTGAACTTTTGTTAGCATGAAGTAGATGGACATGTTCACCAGTCAGCTACAATTCAACCACTGACCGTTAAAGCGAATAACAATTTCGGTGGCACCTGTCAGGGGGGTGGGGTATGTTAGGCGGCAAGTGAAAAGGCAGTTCTTGAAGTTAATGTGGTTAAAATAGGAAAAACGGAGGAAGAAGAGCTACTGCGGTTTAAACAGTGATGCGGACACTGATAAAAAGAGGTCAGATCACAGTGCACCAGTCAGAGCAGTTTCAGCAGCTGAATATTGGGCAGTTGGTGTTAATGTTATGGCTGATCGGTGTATATGCATAGTGTACATTGTTTCAGAAAGAACACTAATACATTTTTTCCCCTCCAGATTTTCTGTGTGGCCATACAGCATGGACAAAAGGTCAGTAGGTCAGTGATCACTGCTGAACAAATCATAGCATCTGGATTCAAGTGTTGTTATTGCCACCTGGTGTCTGGATGCGGTATTGCCTTAAGAATTTAAGGAGTCTCCTGTGAGCAAAAACAAGCATTTTCCTGCATTTATCCTTATCCCACACTGAACACTGGGACCTAGTACATCAATAGTTCTGTTACTATTTTAATGTGTGAGTTATGAAATACACAAGAATAAATAACAGTTACTAGAAATGTATGAATTTTGTCGTCATGTGACCACAGTGTGCAACAACGTATACTGCCATCATCCAGGCCCTGGGTGCAAGGGTGCTAATAAAGGCCTACAGAGATGGTGAAACATCAACCTACTCCTCAATGACCCGACACTTGTGCGTCGTAAAACTTCTGTTGTGAATCCTAAACCTAATGCTCACTAAACAGTTCTAATAATAATAATTAAAAAATTATAATTTAAAAAGCACAGCAGTGGCTAAAATAACCGATTAGGCTAAACAGCAGGTCGGCTTTTATGCCTGCATCATTGCCTGGTATAGCCACCTCACCATCACTGCCCACAAGTGAAAGTGACCATCATTGTGAACACACCCCATCACACAAGTGACCTCTGCATTTAACCCAGCCACACATTGCAGTGTAGCAGGTTGGTACCTTGCTCAAGGGTCCCTTAGTGGTACCTGGGCCAGGACTTGAACCTGTGACCCTGTGATCACATGGGCAAGTCACGAACCACTAGGCTACGAATGCACAGCAGGTTATGAAAACCACCTTGCTTAACAGTGCAGCTTCCTCCAAACTCTCAACATTCATCAAAGGTTTTGAGAACTTCGATCATCTTCAGTGAAGGAGCACACTGCATGTGACCGGCTACTTTTATATAGGAATAAAAATATCATACAGTACTGAAACACTGGTGCACTGTACCACCCTGCAGCTGTCCAAGCTGGATGTTTTATGCTGCTAAGAAATCTTAATCTCTATATACAAGAAAACTCACATGGAACAGGGTTCAGTCCCTATTGGTTAGGACTCCGCCTTCTCTCTGATGTGGCCCAGGCAGGGAAACTTGCTGAAGAGGCTGGTGCAGTGTAGAGGGGATAGTACTGCTGCCCTCAGAGTAGCAGACTGGGGTTTGATTCTGTAGCTGGGCGAGCACCGAGCACACATCCCGCTACATCTGTAACATGATAACTTACTTCTTCCACTGCACGACACACTGGAGTTTTTTCTCTATCGCAGTAAGGTGCTCAAGTTCACTTTTGCGGGGAAGCTGGAGCCAATCCCAGCTGAATACGGGCCCAAGGCAGGGTTCACCCAGGACAGGAGGCCAAGCCACAGCATGGCCACACACAGACCACCATTCAGTCACACCTATGAGCAGTTTAGAGTATCCAATGAACCTACTGCAAGCCTTTGGAGAGTGGAGGAAACCAGAGCAGCTGGAGGAAACCCATGCCAACACAGGGAGAGCTGGCAAACAAGCTGGGATCGAACCCAGGACCTTCCTGCTGTGAGGTGACAGCACTAACCACTGCACCATCATGCCACTCCAAGTTTATACATTAATATTTATTCATATTCTGTCATTTGGGTTCTTTTTTTTTATTGTATTCGCAACACTTACACTTGTGGCATCCTTGCTTTTTCTTAACTTCTAGCTGGTCATGATTCTATGGTAAAGCCTCTCGAGTGGCAGCTGTTGGACTTGCGCAAATCGAAGTCGAACCATGCGACGACACAGGAAGAACTCTGACCGCAGTCGTTTACATCTCAAAACGCTTTATTTTCTGACCCATCAATAAAGAATAAAAAAGTAAATATCATCGTTGCCATTTACAGTCCGAGGACTTAGCACTCAAGTCCCTCCTCGTTACAGACCCACCCCCTGACCACCCCTAGCCCTCCATAGTACCAGTCCTGATCAAATTACTCATGTATCCATGTTTCTGCTCTCAGTGTTAATGTCCTTTTCTTGTTTTTTTTTTAACAGTTACAAAGGTGTATTATTTTACAATACGCTTTTGTCTAGAACTATTTACAAAAAATTAATTGTACAAGGGGAAAAACTCACAAAAAATACTGGAAAATAATTTAAAATCAAACAAATAGAAAATAAAATTATTGCAGAATACTACAATCATACAGTTCTTACATGATGCAGAAGCAGCATCCTGATGTACATTTTTGTTTTTTTTTTTTCAGTGCAAGTCAAGTCCTTGACAAGGTGGGGGCACCCCGAAACAGTGTAACTTAGAAGGAACGTCAATATCTTGTGACATCAACATGTCGTGAAGCGCTTCGGTTTTCTTCATATCGCTGATTTACAACAAACCATTTAAAACTTCGATGCGTTTAGTATGACAAATATGGCTTCAATCCATTCCACATAATTGTTGTTCCTGTTTTTTGTTGCTCACTTGGAGGGCAAAGCATGTGAACGTATCTCTTGATTATTGGCCTGCGCTAGAACTGTCCAGGTTACGCGTCACGGCTGCAGCCAAGTAATCCATTTGTTTCCGTAACCAACTTTTCGAGAAATTTATAAAACTGCCTCTTCTTCTCCCACCACCCTCCTATAAAGTACATATCCCAGGAACTGCCCTCTCTCCCGTGTCCTGTGCGCATACTACAGACCCACAGCACTGAAGTCTACGGCTTCGGCCAGTGAGTCTCTTTGGCTGCACAGGGAAAATAAGATCTGCAATAATCACCATAGGAAACGACAGAAATTCTTGACGGACGTAAGACACCTCCTGCCCACAACCCCCTAAGAATCACTCAGGGTTCAAAAGCATCCCTTCTCTGCTTTACCAAACACATCATCATCACAGACTTCAGCTGAATTTTCACAGTTCTCTGCCCTTTCACCTGCTCTACCTTGTTCTCTCTAGGAGGTGACCCAGGTAAATGAAAGAGAGGTTTGTTGGTGGTCTTGAGTGTGCCACACGGGAACAAATCTGCCTCTCGCCCTCCTTTTAGGCGTCTGGGACCTCGTCCTTTCCGGGGCATCTCAGGAACCGTGGTTTGGGGGATGCTGAAGGTCCTGCCCTGAGAAAATAGGGTGAAGAAGAGGATGGAGCTGCAGGGCGGCCGCGGCGGCTGCGGTCGCCGGCCGGGGAGCAAAGAGAGTTGGGTAAAGGGCTGCGTGGGGGACGTGGTGCAAAGCCAACGGGGCGTGGTGGAGAGCAGAAGCTGGAATTATATGTATGGGCTGCCCAGAGAGAAAGGCAGAAGGGTGGGCTGGGATCAGGCCAGTGTGTCCCAAAGAGTGACCCAAAGAGTGACCTAATGTGTGGCCCAAAGGTGATAAAGAGATTGGTGTGAGGTGGTGTTGGGGTATATGATGCACCTGGGCTAGCTGAGCATGGGCAGGGTGGGGATGATGAGGGTTGTGAGGGTGGATGCCCATTGCTGTGGCAGCTGCATGGTGCTGCAGGATGGCATGCTGCACTGTGGTAATAGATGTGGCTGAAGCTGCAGACACAGTGGGCTGCTGGATGTGGATTTGCTGCAGGGCGGCTGGCGGAGGAGGAGGCGCGGGCGCGAGGTTGGCGGCGGCTGCCAAGTTGGCTGCGGCTGCGGCTGCAGCAGCAGCTGAGGGAAAGGTCTTCACCTGCTTTGCTAAAAGCTGCTGCTGGATGTGCTGCTGTGCGGCTTGTTGCAGTTTGCTGTATTTCTCCATCTCCTCTGGGGTGAAAGTGATTGGTTGGCTCTCCAGTGGCGCCAAGCCATCCTCTTCAGCCTCCATTCCCATGTTCTCCTCTTCCATATTGGACATGGGATAGCCTGGATAGGCATGCATGGGTGCTTGCTGGCCCATATCAGGCCCCATTAGACGTCCATCCATAATCTGGTTGTTGGGGTCCTGCCCTGGCTCGCCTTGGTAAGCAGGCATAATAGCTGGATCCTGATCAAACATCGGCCTTGACTCATGGAGTAACTGAGATTCTGAGGGTTGGTTCCTAGTCTCTTCTGGGATCACAGCGTTTGGGATGACTTCCTCAGCCTGTTGTTGTTGCTGCTGCTGCTGCTGTTGCTGCTGTTGTTGTTGTTGTTGTTGTTGCTGTTGCTGCTGCTTCTGGACCGGTGGAGGAGGGGGTGGAGGAGGGGGAGGAAACTCACGAATGGGCTCCACCAGGATCACCTCACTTGAATCGGAACCTTTACTCTGCCCTGACTTTTCCCCATCGTCCGAACGTATTAAGGGAAGTAGCGATGTTTTCTTCCCTGCCTGGAGCTTACCAAAAAGGGGCAACATGCTCTTGTTTCCAAGTGCTGGGGGAAGCTTGGGCCCAAAGTAGCCCTGAGGAGGGTCTTTGATTTTGATGCCTGTTTTACTTCCAGCACCGCTGTCTTCCCCTCCCTTCCGAGACTGGATTTTTTCAAGGAGCTGCCGGGCTGTGAAGGAGTTCCGATGTTCGGAAGCGCCTCCGCCTTCCCTCAGTCCACCGCTTCCTTTGGATGCTTGTGCTGAACTGCTGTTCCGTGGCTGCGGCCGGGACGAGGAGGACCTCGGCGACTGTGAGCGGTAGATGCGAGATCGGTTGAAGTCGCGCCGGCGTGCGGAGCTGTCGGCCCGTCGGCTGTGGCTGCGGCGGTGCGGTGACGCCTTAGTGGAGCTGGACGAGCGACTGGCGGAGCTGCGACTGCGGCTGTAGCTGCTGCGTCTGTACGAGCGGGCGCTGCTGCTCCTACTGCTGCGACTTGAACTGCGGCTACTGCTGCGATGGCGCCTCCGCCGGTGGTGCTTCCTCCGGCTGTGAGAGCGGGAACGCGAGCGGGAGTCTTCTTCTGAGGAAGAGGATGAGTAGCGCCTCCTGTGCGACCGCCCGCCACCTCTCCGATCATACTCCGAGTCGGAGGAACGCCTTTTTGACCTGCGGTGATGTTCCCCACCACTGTAGTCGCTATAGCTGTCAGAGTAGCTGTGGCTGTGTCGACTGTAAGCGCTGCTCCCTGCCGAGGACCGTTCGGAGCTGCTCGTATAGGACTGACTTCGAGACGTCTTACCCCTATTACGCCTGTGGTTACGGTCTCCTCTGCGAGACGAGCGGCTACGTGAGCGGCCCGAGCGGCCGGAGTCCTCGCTATGGTGACGCCGCTGTTCGCGCGGCGGCGAAGAGCGTCGATGAGGAGGGCGGGAGCGCTGAGCCGAGGAGCCACCATCTTCTTCACTCTCACTGCTGGGAGGTCGACCTCCACCTTGACTCTTGTGAGCAGAAGCGGAGCAGGACACGGCATTGGGGTCAGATTTGAGACGTTTCGCACCATTGTGCTCTTCTGAATAGTTGGGCTTTGCTGCATTACCCTCTACAGCGCCGGACTTCTGGGACGCTTCTTTATGGGGGCGTTTTCTCTTTCCTCCCTCTGAAGCGGAGGTCGGCCTCCCTCCTCCAGCCTGCGAAGTGGCACTGACCCCCCCCTTGTCATCTTTCTCTTTATCTTTTTGTTCTTTATCGTCTCGCGCCTCTTCGTCTTCCTCTTCCTCAGCACGGGCTTTATTTTTGCTTTTCTTTCGTTTGTGTTTCTTCTTCTTTTTGGTCTTTTCTCCTGGCGTCTCGGCCTCGATTTCTCCCTCTGCAGCTGCCTTTTCTTTCTCTTTGCGTTTGGAACGCTTGCTCGTCTTCTTATGTTTCTTCTTCTTTTTCTTTTTCTTGGAGCCTCCGGATCCGTCTTCATTGCTCTCTAACTTGTCCTTCTCCTTGGCTTTGTTCTCAACTTCTGCAGTCTTCTCTTTCAAGGAAGATTCTTCCTTTTTGTCAGTGCTGGGATGTGGTGATGCTGCTGCTGTGCTAGTGTCTCCACTTGTGCCCGCGGTGCTGATGGTGCCTTCAGTTTTGGATCCTTCTCCATTGTCTCCACTGGTGTTCGCTGGCTTGGTCAGTTTATTGGCTTTACCTCCACGGTTGCCTTTGTTCCGGGACAGCTTAAAGTCAAAGTAAAGAGGGTTGCAACTGTAGGAGAGGGAAGGCTGTGCCTTGGTAAACTCTAAGAGCTCTGAGGGCCACTGTAAAGTAGTACTTTCATCTTTACTCAACACAGGGAAGAAGGGCCCCGTTGGCAGCCGAGGGCCAGTGTCTTGAGATTCAGATGCCCCTTGTTTAGCATCTGTTGGTTGGGTTGTAACGCTTGAAGGCTCTGCACTGCCCTCTACTGCTGGGGTGGTATCTAACACTTCCTCCGTCTTTACTTTGGGAGGAGAAGCAGGACGTGTACCCTCACTCGTGGTAGGCTCTTTGTCGATGTCTTTCCCTGGGTCTGTCTCTGGATTGCAGATGTTGTCTTCGGTCTGTTTTTCACCCAGATCTCCTTCAGCTGATGTTGCTTTCTCTTCCTCCTCCCCATCTTCATCCTCCTCTTGGTTGCCACACTGGTCCGAAGCCTTCATGAACAGTAGGAACTGGAAATGTGGCTTGACCCTACAGTGGGCAGGAGGAACGTAGTGATAATACTGAGGCTCCTGCCCTGAGTAACCTTCTTCCTTCTTCATCATCATTTTCAGTTTGTTAAGGGTGGAGGCCAGAGTTCCCCCATCATCACTCTGTTGCTGGTCTTCTTCCCCTCCACCTGCGCTTCCTGCTGTAGCTTGTGGACTGTCAGTGTTGGATACTGTACCTCCCTCCTCCCCTGCAGCCTTCTCTACTCCTTCCTCTTGTCCCTCTTCTCCTTCCATTGCTTCTTCTCCATGGTCTGCAAACACAGCAGCAGCTGTCTCCAGTTTGACTGGTGCTTTCTTCGCAAAGGAGAAGGAGACACTGACTTTGGGAGCCTGGGATCCTCCACTGGGTGTTGGAGAGGAAGTGTTCTTACTAAGGGAGAAACTGATGGCTGGGCCAGGTCTAGGCGAACTTTGACCACCGAAACCAGAACTTCCCTTTTCCTCCCCTGATGATCCCTCTGTCGTACAATCCATGGTCATAGGAACACCGTCGACGTTTGAGAAGACGCCATCATCTACCGTCTCTCCATCAACTGCCACGGTTGTCTGCTTGAACATAGGGCCACTACCAGGAACACTAAAGAGAGGGATGGAAAGAAAACATTTAAAGCATATAATGCTACTGAACATTAAATATCTCAAACAGAGATTATTCCGCTAACAGCTAATAAAGCTAATGGCAGTAGAGTACTTAATAAAATATAATGTATATAATGCAAGTCAGTTATTAACTGTTATTAACATTAGTGATGATGAAGGTCACTGGTTCAAACCCCAGCAATGGACCATCCCCAAACACTGCTCCCAGGGCACTTCCTAAGTCAGCTGCCTACTGCTCCTACATGGTTGGCTTAAATGCAGAGGTCACATTCCGTTATGGTGCTCTGTGTTCTGTGCTGTGGTGTGTTCACAACGACAAATAATCACTCACCCACTCACTTGAGGACTTCTGACAGGCAATGCAGCTGTAATACTGCTGTATCACCATTAGGGGGCGGCAGTGTTCGTTTTAGTTTACTCACCAGTCTTGCTGTTTCCTCTGCTCTGCTAGCTCGTGTAGACGCCGTAGCATTTTCTCCTGTTTCTTCCCATCTCTGCGGGAACGTGAAGAGACATTGCGTGCAAACTCCCTCTGCTTTAGCTCTTTTAGTCTCTGTGAGGAACGGTAGAAAACATTTCATGACTAACTCCTGGTATTACATGAACATGAGCGAGCAGAAACCAAACAAAAGTGTGTGACATTTTGCATTCAATACATTTATGACAAGGCCACAAAATCCCAGCAAATATCAATTAGAAAGCAATGTCTTTCTGACTCTCACCTGTTTATGTGCATGGTCATAGGAGTTGATGTGGTTGTCAAACTCCTGGTGTTTCTGATACTGCTTATCACATAGCTCGCAGTAGAAGTTGGCTCTCAGGTCTTCCAAAGCCTTGGCGATGGCTTTCTCCTTTTCTGCAAAATCCTGCAAACCAGACAATACTGATGAGATACAAATGGTAAGGAGTGAGAGAAAACATGGCGGATGCAGAAGTGCAAATATAAGAAGGCCCACCATGAAAATAGAGGCCATAGCACTGTACAGTGTTGACATATAAACACAATGACAGGGCTCTCTGAAATGTAGCTGTTTTGTGTAAACACGTGTACTATGTGAGGCCATGAATGAACAGAGCTTGTGAGCAGTTCTGCTTGACAGTAAGCTGTTCCAAACCATCAGCAAAGAATATTTGGTCCCCATATCAAAATCCTTTATATCGGTGGAAGTTTGACTGTAAACAAAGTCCCATTACAGTAGTGGTGGGTGATATGACATTTCTACTTCACACATTAAGCAAACAATACTTTCTGAGTCACATTTGAAAACAAAACACCACCCAAAACTATGAATACCGTGATCTGTATGCATCATATACCGAGCTGCACTAAATCCAGTTAACCAAAAGTAATTATACTGGCTCTGGAATGAGACATGCATTTGATCGGTGTTAAGTAGACATTGAAAATATTTGTAGAAAAGCACACTGTGATGTCATGTGATGTGGTTTATCACATAGTGATAAATACACTTTCTTTCATTCTTGTATTTAGGTTAAACCTGCTTTCATGCCTCAAACAAACTGCTCAGTAATGAAGGCCATGGTAGAGCAGCGCCAAGGGCAATATAAACTGAATGCTTCGTTAAGGCTTAAAGCAAACCCTGTACTCAACTGTCAGCTTGTACTAGCAATGGGTCAGAATTCTCAAATATTCAGTGACAAAGTTAAAATATATATTAAAATATTAATAAAATATTAATAGTTTTAAATAAAAAAATATATAGCAACTTTCTCAAATAAATATATATATGCACATACATACATACACATACACACACACGTGTGTGTGTATGTATGTGTGTGTATGTGTGTGTGTGTGTATGTATGTATGTATGTGTGTGTCTGAGTGAGTGTGTATGTATGTATGTATATGTGTGTGTTTGTATGTATGTGTATGTATGTGTGTGTGTGTGTGTATGTATGTATGTGTGTGTGTGTGTAAGTGTGTATGTATGTATGTGTGTGTGTGTGTAAGTGTGTATGTATGTATGTGTGTGTCTGAGTGAGTGTGTATGTATGTATGTATGTATGTATGTATGTGTGTGTTTGTATGTATGTGTATGTATGTGTGTGTGTGTGTGTATGTATGTATGTATGTATGTATGTGTGTGTGTGTGTGTGTAAGCAAAGAGAGAAAGCAGTCATTTAACATTTGTAATATTCAATTTAGTTTCTCATCATTATACATTCTGACATTTAAAAACCATGAAACTTCAGAACGCCAAACTCTGCTAGAGGACAGTATGGGCCTCCAAATTTGGTCAGAGGTTTTGAACTGTTAACCCCAAAGAAGGATGTATAGAAATACTACTGCAGTTGCTAATACCGCACATTGGAGTAGGAGTCCTGAATTTCATCGCTACGTAGCCTCTGGCCACACAAAAGACAGGGTACAGAGCTATAGCACATAGCAACCACTGCAAAAACTGTTGAATATTTACTCGAAATAAGCCTGACAAACACGAATACCAAACTTAACAAAAATACCCATCCAGACCTTGTACTTCTGTCGCAACTCCTCTGTGTCCTCTTTCTCCACCTCCAACACTCGCCGCTTCTCTGTTGCGTCTTCTGCATAGTCAAGCTGCCAAAACACGCGTACGTTCAGAGCGACTTACTTAACATACAGCACTTCCTAATGTAGCACTTTCTCCCTCTCTCACCTCCATCTCCATGCGTCCCATCCCCATGACGTCATATTTGAGGATGATAGGCACAGGGTCAGTGCGTCCTGTGAAGTGGGGGGAAGAGGTAGAGAGAAAGAGGGCAGAGGTTAGACTCTGAACCGGGCCGGAGACGCAGCGTGGGTGGGACAGCCTGCTTAGAGCACAGGGTGCTGGGTTAGAAAGACTGCCTTCAAGTGCAAGAGACCAGAAAGCTACAGTGAACCAAACGCGACTAGCCATTCTCACAGCTTTGTGTGTGGCACTCTGCTTAAAGGGCTGTGCCAGTGACCACAATGTAACTTCTCTATGCTGTGCTGGACGCTAGCAAACACTACGCTATTACGTGCTCAAAGCTTTTCCTTTTTAACGGAGAATCTTCTCCTGAATCGGTCTGTTGATCTCAACAAATTGGGGGAATTCTAGAGCAGCTCGGCTCAAGGGGAAGGGGGGGTGAAGGAGGCAAGAGGCCTGGCTGTCGAATTTGTCGCAGTGTCCCCACTGTGCTCCCCTCCATCAGGATAATCCATCCCGCTGCCTCTCTGGCTCTCCGCAGTCTGCACTGTACTACGTCTTAGGACACCCCGTTTGGCCTGGGGAACGTATGAGAGGGGCAGCGGGAGCAGGAAGTTACTGCGTTTGCTGCACCCAGCCGCAGAACTGCGACACCGTGCAAAAACACCCACTACTGCGTCTTCTAGAAATTGCCTGAGTGTTGGAACCTGAAGTGCTGGTTTGGGCCTAAAGTTCCCAAATATGAATCTGCGCTTCTCTCTGCCAGTCTAAATCCTCCGCTAACGCTAAAGCGTTGCTGCTCATTTGTAGTGGTTTTATGTATGTAATGATTCGCAAGCTGTGAAAAGAGCTAGATCAAAATAATAATTAACTTCAGAAAAAAAAAAAAAAACAGAATGAAACAAAAGGAAAGGAAAAAAAAAAAAAGACAATCAAAACTACTCGGAAAATTGACACGTAGTTGCTTAATCCACTCATAACCAGCCAAACAAAGCAGAGAGAGAGAGAGGGAGAGAGAGGGAGAGAGAGACAGAGAAAGAAAAGAAAGAATAAGGACACAAGCACTGAGCTACAGCAGCAGAGTGATGTCACGGGCCAGACGTTGCCATGGTGACAGTGCAGGGTTTTTTAAGGGGTGTACTTACCTGAGAGAGTGGGGGAGGGGGGGGGGCAGACAGACAGATACACAAACAAGGAGGGGGGGGGGTGTGTGATCTCAAATGAAAGAGAAAGGCAAAAGAACAGAAGTCATACTAAACTGCTGCTGCGGAGGCTGGCACCATGGTCACATTCAATCAGAGACTCCAATCAGTTACGTGGTTTGGTTTCAGTTTTTTTTTGTTTTTTTTTTTACACAATCTTCCTCTTTTTTGACATTGAAATTCGTTCAATCATCTTCATATGCAGTGATCATTTAAACAGGGCGGTTTACGGCCTTGGGCTGAGGCAAAGGACTGCAAGTTTAGAGGTGAATACGGGATTCCTCGATCGCCCTGAACAGCGTGAGAAGTTGGTCCGAAGCGAACGTCTAATGCGGCCATACCTGTTTTTAACTGTAGCTCAAAGGCACCGGAAGCAGGTCAAACCAGCTGAAGTAAAAACAGCTGTGAGATTTAAATTGGGTCTAAATTACATCAGCCGTGTTCCAGCGTAAAAAACTGAACACGGCAAATGATGTGTAATTAAACAGTAGATCATCCTTGTCAGGCGCAAACCTTGTATCTCCATATTTGTCTCTTTTTCATAAATCAATGCTACTGCTCATCCTTTGAATTGATCTGTGGTTTTACATATATTCAACCAATGAAGAGTATAAAGAAGAGCTAGTGACCGACTCTCAGACCTGATGCTCAAACTGTCAGAGAAGCTTCAGAACTGATGAGGTGATTTTATCAGAGGTAAACAGTTTAACTGCCAATTGTGTGTGTGTGTGTGTGTGTGTGTGTGCGCATGTATCAGATTTAGCTTAGTTAACGTTGCGATTATAGAAACAACTGTTTGCTCGTTCACTTGATTCTTCACTACGTAACGGTCACTTGTTCGCACGCTCAAGGAGCATGAAAAGTTCATGATAACATTATGGGAAAATAACGTTTTTTGGGGTTTTTTTTTCAAAACAAGGTTAAGAGGCTTAAATGTAAGTCCTGACTTGTAAGAGCAGTGCGGAATTAGTTTTTTTGGGTGTTGATACACGCTGTATGAACAGAGCCAATGACATGTTAAAGTAGATCATGTTTTTATTTTAAAACAGTGATTTAAAACTGAACACTTTATTTTTATCATCGTATAAACACGTTAAAAGGCTGGAATCTGCTGATTCATATTTAAAGGCTGGAACCTGCTGATTCATATTTAAAGGCTGGAACCTGCTGATTCATATTTAAAGGCTGAAATCAGCTGATTCATATTTAAAGGCTGGAATCTGCTGATTCATATTTAAAGGCTG
>JBBPDA010000030.1:6925408-6944621 GCA_037974385.1 Arnoldichthys spilopterus
GAGAGAGAGAGAGAGAGAGAGAGAGAGAGAGAGAGAGAGAGAGAGAGAGAGAGGGAGAGAGAGAGAGAGAGAGAGAGCTGTGTGTCGGTCATAAAATGTATATGTAATAAAGAAACAGTTAGTAACTAAGCTCTGTCTGCACGTGTGCAGCACGTTCCCTTGTCTTCACAGCCAATCGGCGAGTTCCTCGGCTTCACGGCTCCTCTGTTACTTTTCCCACTTAATTCCTGCCCTTATTCCCACACACGTTAGCACTATAGCACTACATTATCCATAATGCCTTGCTCTTAACTGCAGTTACCCGTTTGCTATAAAAGGCAGTGCGGGTTTCCTTAAGAGCAAGGCATTATGGGAAACGTAGTGCTAAAGCACAATAGCAGGTGGGAATAAGGGCAGAAATGAGTTACTACGAATGGGCAGCTAGCCGATCAGCCATGAAGCCAAACACTGCACGCGCACATCTCTGTTTTAGCGCGTCTTTGAACTGTGGCAGCTCAGAACACAACACACTCTGATTAGCATAACAAACGGTGTTAATGTTGGGGGCGTGTACTTTGGGCGAGCCCCTGCTCGCTCAGAGAGAATCAGACTCTCAGGAATCCCAGTGTTAAGAAGAATGGCGGGCGACCGTTGCAAAAATTCCAGAAACACAATTTATAACACCGTTATAAAATGTGTCAGATACAAAAAAAATCATAAACAGATTATTATTCTCTTTAGGTACTTGCTCACAAAATCGAAATGCCCATCCCTAATCTAATCGCCCATCTACTAATTGGCTTTGTCTCGGACTACAGTCGTTTTACTCAACCTCACTGCTTAAAACTCAAGGTCCACCAGTTCTGGTTCAGTACGACCAGCATGCTTTGCAGGAAAGGGGAGAAAAGATGGGCAGGGTGTTGCTTTCTGATGTTTGTAAAATATAAAAAGAGGGGAGTGGGGGATGCAGGCGGGACGGTGTGAGATTTTTTTTTCCCTGCAAGCCAGAACACCTGAGCCCCCACCCCCTCATCAGTGACACACATACACACTCACACGCGCACACACACAAAAAAAAAACCTCACGCAACACACACACACACACACACACACGCAAATCCCACACCCACATTACCACGTGTACGGTCACTTCACAAGAGTGGACACAGGCAGACAGATCGGCCGAGAGGCGGAGGAAGAGGGGTGGAAATGGGCGTAGGTTCAGGCTCATTCTGCAAGCCATTCAAAAGAATTATGGGCGGGTGGGGGAGGCGGAGACAAAGTTCAAAGCCAATCAGAAAACCCAATCTCATGGTCGCAGCCAATCAAAACAACCCCCCCATCGCAGCCAGAAAATACACTGATGTGTGAAGAGAGACTACTCTACAGGAAGGTAAATCTTAAACAAAGTCAAGGAAGAAGGTCATTGGTTTCTACGATGAGCTACAGGTTTACTGATTTCCTTCTGGAGTGAGTTTTGAATCAGAGCGCTGGTAAATTCGGAGCACAGAAAAGTTTAGTGATTGTAAGCTCACAGGAGGGAACTAAAAGAGGCCGTTAGGCTACACTGTAAAGGGGGAGGGGGAGAGAGAGTTATTTCATCCTCATTTTGCGAAAAAGAAAAAACATCCACGCTCGCACGCCCACACACATACACATACACAGACGCACAAAAAGGGGGGAAAGGGGGGGGGGTGTTCCTACAAACCTTACCTAAAAAAACAAAAGAGCAAAAAGAAAGAAGAGTAAATAAACAGTCAATACAATGGAAACTCAAAGCATTGGGGAGACATTTCAATAAAGTGACAGAAGCTTGGTTCTGTGCAGGAGAGACAGTATAGGGTGAGGTTAAACACTTCACGTTGCAGTTCCCTCGGCGAGTTACACCTGGACTCCTATAATCACGTCGGCGCTTTGTTTTTACAGTGGATGGGTTCTCTCTCTCGCGCACAGGCAATGCCATTTCACATCTGGCGCACACTGGCTTTGCAACCAGCAACCTGAAGCGAAGCGTAGCAGCCGCCGGGCTACAAAAAAGGTACATACTCCCAACAGACTCTGGACCATACAGCTAATGGCTACAGACAGTTCTGAGGCATTTCCCTGTACTTACAAACAGAAAACTGCTCAAAACACACTTAGTATGGACTCGAAGATGAAGCTGCTTCTTTTAGCCAAGCGGAGATCCTGTAGCTAATACTGTAGCAAGAGGACGGACAAATAAAGGCGACAGGAGCGTCTGTTAGCGGAAGCATCTACGACAAATGTCCATGACTGGTACGGTCATCAAAAAACACCTTGGTTTTGCCACGATTATCAAAAAGGTTCCTGGTATTTGCACGAGCGAGATACACTACATTTAAGGCTATTGTGTGCACGCGCACATGGTATTACTATTTAAGGGTGGCCGGTGAGTTTAAAAGTGGAAAACAGCAGGTTTGTGAGGACCTACAGATTTTCCGGTATTCCCATCATGATGAGAACATCTGCTCCCAACAGAGAGATATGAAGTCACACATACACAATGTGCACAGTTTTAATGGAACTAGCAGAAGTTCTTGGACTGACCGCCAATATTACTACTCTCGCACACTGGACGAACATGCCCACCTTAGGATGAACAACGTTTGTGGGCAGTGGAGGCCTAGTGGTTAGGACGCTGCCTTAGGGACCTGAAGGTCGCAGGTTTGAATCCCGGCCCGGGCGCTACTGAGGTTCCCTTGAGCAAGGTACCGTCCCGCTACACTGCTCCCCGGGCGCTGTTGGTAGCTGCCCGCTGCTCCATGTGTGCACGTGTGATGGGTTAAAAGCAGAGGTCCCATTTCGCTGTGGTGCTTGAGTGTGTTCACAATGACAAAGAGTCACGTTCACGTCTTCAATTCTTTCCAATGACGCTTCCCCGCCGCCAACATGAACCAGTTTCTGGTCTTTCCCACTCAGACCGTCTGCCTTACTTGCTCCTTCCCTGGAGACGTGGACCTAATCTATTTTCTCAAGCTGACTACAGGCTTCAGCCTTTTATCTGATTTGGAGTAACTGCCCACAGCTGTGGCCAAACCCGACCAAGTCCCTCCCCGTCTTTCCTTGTTTAAGGAACTGCATTAACATAATAAACAACAATCGACAGCGCTGAACAAAAAATGGAGGCCCCGATCCTACACCCTTTACTTGGCTGGTGTGTCCAGCTTTTGGCTGCAAACACGTTGACACTGTTACTGAGAACCTGAAATATGGAAATTAAAATTAATTTGTACAACTTTAAAATCATTCTTGGAGTGAAAAGCACCTCAGACGGGTGCGAATGAGAGCTGTCCTGCATGAACATACAACTGCAAGATTTTTTAAACAATGAAAATATCAATTTTTATGAAAACTGTAGAACCAGCAACATCTCATGGAAACAACCTGTGCTACACTTGGATAGTGTAAGAGATCGCAGTGGTTTCCAAACTTCATGTAGGGGTAACGTTCATCCAGAGACCCATCAAGCATTGTGGGTTATTAAGTGATATATGAAATAATAAGTCATACAAACCTTTTCAATCCACTTTATCCTAAAATTCCAGTATTACAAAAGGAGAACCTTTCCTCCTGTTTTTCTAAGCAAATCAAGTACACACCTTCTATAGAGAAGACCCTGCACTCTTACACACTACACAAAGACTGTGCAATCATAGAATATTAACATATTGGAAAATCAGCACTTTCCCCTCCTCCAACATCCACGGCTAAACCGCCCTTGGGGAAAGGGAAACCCCCAAGCTGCTCTGCCCCCCAACCCCGACACAGAAGTGCAGCCCACTGCTCCTCTTTGTGGGTTGTGTGTTTACAGGTTGTGTTCATGAACTGGTTAAATAGTACTGACAGGCACATAAACAGCGACACTTATTCTGATTCAGATCGAGGGTCATTTTTTAAAAAACGTACGCAGTTTATACGTATATATCATACATACGATGTTCATGTCTAAGCAGAAGTCTCTGCAGTCCTTCGTCAGGATGACGTTAATGATTAAGAGTTTTCTTAGATCAGATTTGATCTGCGGTTTGAAAGAGGAGAAAAGTGGATGCATCGTGTTGTTCTAGCTGAATTATTAGCACCACTTGAAAGTGTTAGCAGCACTTCTTAAATTCACATAAAGTGCCACATAAAATGAATAAAATTACATAAAAAATTCAACATAAAATGTGGCCTCAATATAGTTTTTTTTTATTATTATAAATATGTTAAATTCTGCATATATATGGGAAAGGTGATCTTTAATTAGTAGAGGCTTCGTTTTCCGCATTTAGAAAAATCAACAAAAAGTCATAACATAAAAACACAAAACTGATGATTGATTCCTTTATCAAATTAGCGTAACCAAAAATGCTGCCAAGCATTACGGTGTGTGTAGTAAAATTCTAACTGCACTGAGGTGGCTTTGAATTTTAAAAAACAGCCATTAAAAAAAAGATCAAAGTTTAAAAGTGGGGGAGGCAAAATGTGGGGGTGGCTAAGTGGGGCGTGTCCAAATAACTCCTCGCTGACTGAACACATGTAAACACTGGTTACAAATAAGTGTGTTGTTTCAGATGCACCGTTCCAGGTGTCGGGAGCACGGCCATCGTATCGATGTCTACATTTCTGGCAGAAAATCTTTTATCCACATACTGTTACATTGATTCTTCATCTGAACACAGTGAGTAAAATGGATGAAGAGCACATCCAAGGCAAACGGATACAACAGCAGACGAGCACGTACGCACAGACAACCTCTTGCTCACTGAACAAAGCTCTGCTGCTTTATGTCCAATGCTGACCTCACCATTGGAACAGTTGGATAATGACAGCAGCCCAACAGAGCTTGTGTGTGTGTGTGTGTGTGTGTGTGTGTGTCTCACACATTTGTCATACTAAGCACAGTCAACGAGGCACAGAGTGACCATATAAAAGCAAAAATCCTTGGTCACGTCCTCTTGACGATTAGACAAAGAAACGAAGCCATTTTCACTGCCACTGCGTGTGTTTTGCTACGTTCAAATGCTAAAGACCAGTTTGTGCTATTCTTTCACCCTTGACAACTGTGCTTGCACACACAAACACTATTTGCCTACTCAATCGACATATTCATAAATATTACCAAATATGACTCGGCCTGAGGATGCTGCATACCTGCACATGTCAGCAGCGTGCAGATGTTTTCAATTAGTTGGCAGGCCTTGGAGTGTAGCAGCCTTAATGGAGCTCAGATCTATCCTGCTGAGCCAACACTGTGTGTGTGTGTGTGTGTGTATTGTGTGTACGTACGCAGCCCTCTAAACCCCACGAACCCACTGATCAATTGTTGAATAGACCCAGAGTCTGCCAGCTATGACATCATGATCCAGGCAAGAGAGAACAAAGAGAATGAAGGACATCGGCGTTCATCGCTTTAGTCATTCTACATTTCTGAACTAGCTTCACAGATGAAACACTAAGGCTGGTCTATAGGCTTCAGATACTTGCTGGTGCCACTGAATGAGCATATGCTCGAACCAAACTGCTGCTACAACCACACTGTCCATCAGTGGAACCTCCTGTTCGTCTTCAGACTAGTTTAACTACCACCGACCACCTCCATGTGCTTCATTGGCTGCCCACCCCCTCGCCATAAAAGTTATAGACCTTAACTTACACCACTTTTATAAACAGGCATTTTGTTGTTAGTGTTCTTTATTTCATCTCTATCCAGCGCCGCCTGGAGGAGGGTTTCCCTTCAAGGACTCTTGGTTTCTCCCAAGGTTCCTCCCTGCAGATTAAGGAGTTTGTCCCTGGCTTCGTCACCTTTGGCTTCCTCTTTAGAGGCTCGGACCAGGCCGTTGTTAAGCAGCTTGGTACAAGTCTCTGTCTGTGTGTCTCTCGGTCTCTCTTTCCGTCTATCTCAGTCTGTCTGTCTGTCTCTTGTACTGACAGCTCCTTACGCGTAGCATGTTGCTACTGAAGCTGCTATGACGGCCTCTCTCTGAAATACAGCTTTCATGAGTCTCTTTGATGTGAAGGATGTAACCTTCGTGAACTAGAATGATCTATTTTTATTGATCATCATCTGAATGTTAGTCACTTAAACCACCATAAATGTTTCATTTTTACATTTTCCATCCAGTAAAATACACTGTTCTTATTAAATAATCGTGGGCGACAAAAATGAATTTCAAACAAAAATGTAGCTTTTCAATAAATAAAAAAAATGAAATTTATTAATTACAAAAAAAATACTGAATACTAAATCTGTCCACTGACGACGTGAGGAAAAAAACACTCAAACATGATCAAAAATCTAACATTTTATTTCAGGTGGTCCTGAACCATATCTGCTACGTCGAGAAGGGATGCGAACACTTTCAAACGATGCTAATTATTCAGCAAAACAACTCGGTGCATCAACTTTTCTCCTCCCTTTCAAACCGCAGATCAAATCTGACCTAAGAAAACTCTTAAACATTAACGTCATGAGTGAACTCGTTCAGCTTCAGCTGAAGGACTGCAGAGACTTCAACTTAGATATGAACATCGTATGTATGATATATATACGCATAAACTGCGTATGTTTTTTTTTTTTTTTAAATGACCCTTGATCTGAATCAGATCAAGCGTCGCTGTTTATGTGCTTGTCAGCACTGTAAGGGGTCATGTTCTCTGTTGCCTCCCACCTATTATGGAATTAGGACCTTTCATCTTTGCAGGAGGTTGGGATGTTCTCGGTGCCTCCATGTATGGTTTGGAGAGGAGTGTGAACGTGGCGTCTGTTCTGAGCAACTGTTTCATAAACACCCATCAAAAGCAGGCACATATTCTAGTTAGGGGACCAGGCTGCAACCTGGTGGTCTCTTCAACCTTTTTACCTTCCTCTACGAGTTAAACACTGGACATACTCAATACTTTACTGCAATTTTTCAACTGGTCACATAATGCTTTGCTGCGTTCATGATTAAAATTGACAGAAAAACGAATGTCATCAATGCTAGAAAACTTTTTAAAAAGTGTATCAGGACAAAAACAGACCCCATGTATTCTTCCCTGGTCCAAACCACTACAGTGGAACGAATGGCACGTGTGAGAATACTCGGTGAGGTCATACCTGCAACTCTGCACATGCTGGTGACCTTTATTTTAGGTAACTGCTCCTCCCTATTCCCAGCCGTGATTATTATGGCCTGTGACTAACTCTTGTTTCAGCTGTTTATCCTTTTCAGCAGGTGATCAGGTGCTATTGGCTTAAAAATATATTCTTCCCTCCGATTTTCTGCCCAATTCAGTCGTCTCCAATTCCACCCACTAGTCAGGACTACACCAATCACAAGACCACCAGCACTGGGAGGGTGAAGACTAGAATGTGCTTCCTCTAGGTCACATGAAACAGTACTTCATGTTTTTAAGCTGCCTGTAAAAACCTGTATTCATAATTTAGCCAGCAGAGCACTGCAATATCCTTGTGATCCAAAACGTTCATGGCAGACTCCAACGTACGTGGTGGTCAGCAGGAAATAATTACACCCTGTTACAAAAATAACATTCAACAAGATGTTCGCAGCAGATCCATGAAGTCAACATCCTGTAGATCAAGCATCGGATCTTGTGAGTGATTGGACTCGTTTCCGGCATATTCCACAAGATCTGGATTAAGATCTGGGGATTTTTTTGAGGTTAAAAAAAAAAACACCTTGAAATTGTGTCTTGTTCCTTAATCCACTCCTGAAGCATTTTTGCAGTGTGGCAGGGCACATCATCTTTCTGATGGGATGTTCTTGGTCCACAACAAGTAGGTGGTATATTTCAAAGTAATATCCACGTTAACCACAGGACGCAGGGTTTCCCAGCAGAACACTGAGCAGACCATCACGCTGCCCCCGACAGCTTGCCTTCCTCTCAGTATCTTGCGCCATCTTTTTCTTAGGGAAGCGTTGCACATAAACCCTGTTTCTACTTGATGAAAAGACCGTCCATCAGACCTCCATCTCTCTATGGTCCAGTTCAGATGCTCGCTTGTCTATTGTAGGCGTTTTTGGTGGGGGTGCGGGGGTCAGCATGTGTACCCGGACTGATTTGCAGCTATGCAGCAAGCAGCAACATGCAAACTTTTTCAGCAGAGAATTAATCTTTTGGTTTGTGCTAAAAAACCTCCTTGGTCGAAGTAAAGGCTAGTAAAGGCTTTGTTCCCCATACACATGAGTGAGCCCTAGGCTCCCATGAATGTTGTGGGTTGACCGTTTCTCCTTCCTTGGGCCACTTTGGGCATGTAACTTACCAGTGCACACTGGGAACAGCCCACAAAACCAGCAGTTTTGGAGATGCTCAGACTCGGGACGTCTAGCCAAAACAATATGAGCCCTTGTCCAAGCCGCTCGGCTGCTTGTTTACATGTTTTTCCTGTTTCCAACACTGACTCTTCACGAGCTGCGTAACTAGACCAATCCTTTGACAGGTGCCACTGTAAGGTGCATCAATGCTTCTCACTTAACTTATCTGTGTTTTAATGTTCTAGCTGATCAAATGATTATTTATCATTATTCATTTTAGACCAGTGGTCATCCAGGCTCAGAACTGGCCTACAGATCTGCATGCACTTTTACTCTGGACAGCGGAGTGCCACATGCCCAAAATGGTCAGTAATTGGTCATGGAAGAAATAAGGTTTGCAGAAATTAATTAATATGCGCATCTTAATGAAGACTTTACACACATCTGTGCCATAATATAGCAAAAACTGAACATAGATTTGCCTAATAATGCATGTATTTATGTATGTATGTATGAACCCTGAGTGGACCCCACCACCGTGACTGGCACCATGCCATTAGCACAGTGTTGCAGTGATTGTCTGCAGCCCGACCACATTCTTCTATCTGAATGCGAGCGGAGTGCACAGCCAGGCCAATCGTCCCCTGCATCTCAATGCAGCTGTTTGTTCACAGAGAGACAAGGAGGGGTTGTGTGTATGGAAAACACTCTCTCATACCCCTGCTAACGCTAACTCTCCAGCCCTGCAAGCAGTAAAAAACGCTGCAATAAAAAAAGGCTGGTTTGGACGTTCGGCAAGCAAGAGAGGGAGGGAGGGAGACGGGGAAGAAAGGGGGAGAGAAAGAAGAGAGGTGGAGAAGACAGAAGAAGGAGAAAAGGTGGGATTAAAGAAAGCATGGAGGGGGGAGAAGAAAGAGGGCATTCTGTCTACCCTGGATCGGTGCCAGGGGGGTGGGACGTGCACTCCTTTCCATTTCCATAGGATAAAATGTTCCTCCGCTTATCTAGTGGCCGAGTGGAGATAATGTGCGCGTGATTTTCCAGGCACGCGTTTAAGACGTTGCATGAGCGCGCGTCCTCCTGAAGCGCCGCGCTTTTCGGCTCTGGTTTGATAAACGTGCCCTGGGTCAAAATGCATCATGGGACAGGAGGCGGACACACGACTGAGCTGTTTATTCTCCCAGCGTATCCTGCGCTCTCTCTCCATAGCGAACGACCAACTGGAGCCTTTCCTGAGCGAACCCGCAGCCCTGCGCCGCTTAGCACACATTCATTAGAACGCTAACGAGCGATGCACACTTTGCACATACCAGAAAACAAAGGTAGAGGGGAAAACGTATCAAATGACAAAACCACTTACGAGAGAGATGGTACTGAGAGAAGAGAGTGAGCGAGAGAGAGTCATAGAGAGTGAGCGAGAGAGAGAGAGAGAGAGAGAGAGAGATAGAGAGAGAGAGAGATAGAGTGAGAGAGAGAGAGAGAGAGAGAGAGAGAAAGAGAGAGAGAGAGCTATAGATTCTTACCCTGCATGGTCTTGCCGAGGCCCTGTCCCAGCTTCCAGCCATGTTTCTGAAGTAGCCGATGGCCAATGTTATCCTGATGGGAGGAAAAGAGGAAAAAAAAGACCAAAAATATTCCAATAATAAGAGGCGCTTTCCACACACACCTTCACCCAAACACGCTCGCTTTTACAACACAAGCCCACACGACAGCAAGACTACCGTAACAAATTCTTCACTCTCGTTTTCATCATAATCATCATCATCATCACCATCACCTGCTACCCTTTGAGGTCAGAACTCCTTGTCAGAGAAGAGAGAGGGAATGAGGGAGGGAAGAGGGAAGGAAGAGGGAAGGAGGAGTGGAGAGAGGAATAGAAACAACGAATAAAGGACAGGTCACAGGGTTCTCTCCTGTAAAGCAACCCTACCTGCTCCTATGGACTATATGGGGCTACCACTGTAAAAACGTAGCCAAACTAACCAGGGGTGAGAGTTTACGCTTTACTCTGCACTGTAAAAACACACCTCGGCGAGTGAAACCGTTAAATCTAACCTCATATTTAATTTTCTCTTTATGAAATAATGAACCAAAACAGCCGCTTCTAGCTTTGGGTTAAACCGACTTAGCTCAAATAGATTATTCCGTTTAAAAATGCAAGGATTTCAGCAAAAATGGTTCAGTCCACTGAACCGACAACACTATAAACATATTCTTCAATAACTGACGCTGTTTATTCCTACACTCCTCTAGTTTGCACTACGCCACTTTACATATTTTCTATATCTAAACGGTTTTAACTCCAATTTATATTATTCCAGAAAAATCTGAAAATAAATAAATGAATAAATAAATAAAATAAAATAAATTTAACCAGTAATTTAATAATTTTTCAGGGAAACCAATGTCAATTTAAAAATATATATTTTTATTATTATTATTATTATTATTATTATTAACAATAAAATTAATTACAGGCATCTGGGTAGAGTCTATTAGAGTAAAGTGGGTGAAGCTCACTTATAGACAAATTCACAATCACTTATAGATTCTAGAGCAGAAAAGCCAAAATGTATTGGGTGACATTTGGGTTTTATAGTGACTTTTAGGCAGGCCATATCGAACCTCAGGGGCAACCTTTGGCCCACGGCTCACACGCTGGGCATCCCATAATAAGAAATATTAAATATACTGACTAGATTAACTGTTATTTCGCTCGCCGAGATATACGTTTGATGTCTAAATCTACACAGTAAACGGAGCATTCCTCATACACAATGAAGCTAAACAGCCAGCACCGCACACAAACTCAGAAAAACAAACTCTGAGTCGACTGATTCGCCTTCGGTCTCAGAGTGAGGAGAGGGGGGAAATGCACGGTTATATACGTATCATGGCATGTACGTACATATATAAACCGCTCCGGAGAGATTAATACACAAACAACTAGGAGAAATGAACAGAAATGGGGGGGGAGGGGGTGGTCAAAGAAACAGACGTAGAGATCTTGCATCAACATAAAAACTTCCACAAGCTTTTTCTGTGAGTTTACCATGACAATAGAAGCACCACGAAAACATACAGAGTGCAGCTGAGACGAGAGCGAGATAGAGAAAGAGAGGGACAGCGAGAGCGAGAGGCCGAGGGAAACAGGGAAAGGAGAGAGAGAGAAATGGAAAGAGAGAAACAGAGAGAGATCGTGGCCTCGGGTTACCATTAAGAGGCCGAGTGTATGTGCGTGGGGAGAGAGAAGAGAGTGAGTGTGTTGGGATAAGAGATTATTCTAATGTTAAAGGAAAAAAAAAGGAAAAAAAAATGAAAGACAAACTACATTATTTCAAACTACATCAAGCCACAAAGACACTTAAAAAATCTGTGTCTAATCATTCCAAGCACACTATGGGAGGAAAAAAATAACGATATATATATGGGTTAAGAAATGAGAATAAGAGAAAAAATATTGTCAAATATTCCTGATCACTGAAGACAAAACGGCACAAAAAGTAGTGGTGAGAAATGTGGAAAAGGGTGAATACCAAACCCATTGACCAGCATGCAGCTTTTTGTTAAACCACTTTAACAAAAAGAGACGGCGGTGTTAGTACTGACTGTGTACGGAGCATATACAGGGAGGAGGGGGGCGGGACCAAGGAGCCGTGGATGGCGATTAGAGATGAGAACAAGGCACGCGCAAGGTCGTCTAAACTCGAGGACACAGGCTAGAGGGGGCGGGGTTAGACTGAAGCAGATCAAGCCATGAGTGGTGGTCACAGAGTCAAGGGGCGGAGCAAGAACAAAGTTAGTGCAACATGATCAAGGTGGGTGTGGGTCACCAGCACAAGACACGCCCCTTTTGTACAGCAATCGTCTTCATTCGGCCACGTCCAACAGTGAAATTTAGCAAAGTACACGTTTCAGCTTTAGTCGCTGACGGGAAAGAAGGCTGGGCCTGATCAGTGAGGAACTGCTGTGGCTGCAAAATAATTGTAAAATAAGATTTTAACTGGAATAAAAAAAAATAATAATAATAAAAAACAGCTAAATCACAGATATGAGTTGAAAACATTTAGGGGAACTGGAGCTTTAAAAGGGGCCAGTACCACATCATCCCTTCACTGTTTATTTCTAAATTTAGTCAAGCTATTCGCACATCTAGTTTGTACTATTTTCAGTATTTAAACAGTTTTCACTCGATATTATTCCAATTAAGGAGGCAAAGATTCCAGAAAAGCGTGGAAAAATAATAAAAAAAAAAACAACAAAAATTAAATCTGAAATTTTATCCAAAACACTTTATATTTAACTTTAATTTTAAAACTTATCACTGATATGCCCCCTTGTCCGCATTTTTCATGGGAACCGATGTCAATTTTTACATTTTTATATATAATTTATCAAAGGGCTTATTTCCTTAAAGTCACTTAAAGATTCTAAAGCAAAAGAGCCAAAAAAATCCTCTTCATCTATAAAATTCCACTTTGCACATTTTCTATATTTTCTGTATTTAAATTCAACTGCACTTTCTGTACGGAGCCCAGATTTCTATATCTTGCATCTTCCATGTTTGTACAGATGTAATTAGTGTTTGTGTATACTCTGTTTACTGTCAGATTAATTTTTTTCTCGTTCCTGTTTAATCTCTAGCTGGTCACGGCACAGTCGAAGGAGTGTCCAGGGCTACAGTTCACTACATGTTGTATTTGTAGAACCGTGTGCAACAAATAACCTGCATAAATCTCTTGAATCAAGAGCAGATCTTTGCTTGGGAGTGTGAAAGCAACAGGAGCTAATGAGTTCGAGTGGAAGGAGCTTGGTGCTTGTGTTGAACTGCTGGTTAAATCTTTCCGTTCTCACAATGATTCCTAAAAACTCTGAATTCTTTAAAAAAGTAGCTCCTCTCCATAGACCTCGTCATGATTGACAGGTAACTAAGGAGGAAGGCTGCTCTTGATAGAAATACCAGAACTTAAGCCTGCCGAATTACACTTTAAGCCTCCTTCACGATCATCAGTTCATGTCTAATGTGGCGAGAAGCGGAGGGGGAATTTCGCTCGGTGGCTAATGTGCTGGTGTATAACTGTTATTTTATCTTCGCGACGTGGCTCAGAGAGAACAGCTACACTCGCTTACAGTAAATGACTTGACACCAAATCGGAGTGTGTATGTAATATCCAGATGGCTTCAGGACAGGATTTGCACCAATTCTCCTCTACATTCCTTCTAGGGCAATTAGCCATTCACTGCATGTCTCCGCTGCAGAAGTGCCTACAACTATTAGTGCCTATTTGGTTCTTTAATATTTTTGATGGATCTGTTTATTACAACTAAAGGTTGTTACACAGCAACACACCCTTTGGTGCCATGCAGGACAACTGAATACGTTAGAAGCTCCATTTCTTTTCTGGCTAGAAACCAAACTGGGCCTCATTTGGCGTATCGACGTATCCAATGTGCAACAGAAAGATAAACATCCTGCGATCGCTTCCATTTATCAGCAGTGCAGATGTGCTTGCAGCAAGCCCTGCCCGAATGGCCTGCAATGCAGTGGTTCTGCAGCAGATCCTGCTAACGGCCGTGTGCGGACACACGTGCGCGCTCCATCTGGTTGTTTGGAGGACAGGGGCTGCGGGGAGAAGGTTGAGATGACCTCATATTACCTAGTGATCGCCGCATAATAATTCCACCCTACGTTTGAGCCAATCGGGGAGAAAAAAAAAAGCCCTTCAGTGGAGCGGAGGGAAAATCGTGTATTCAGCCACAGCAGTTCTGAGCGGCCAATCGGAACCGTCTGTATGGAGCTAGCGGTTTTCCCAGACGCCGATTGGTCGGAGGCGATGACGGGCGGACGTTTCGAGACGTGGCCGCGAGGGGGCGGGTTTTGTGCGGATGAACGAATGAATGCACTAAAATAAAACAGACAGATGAAAAGCAACAACGCCGAAGAATCCAACAGCAGTGCAAGTGGAGTGAAAACATGTCCATACGAACCTGGCTTTTAAACCCTGGCCTGTCAAAAGAACAGTCA
This sequence comes from Arnoldichthys spilopterus, assembly GCA_037974385.1. NCBI lineage: Eukaryota > Metazoa > Chordata > Actinopteri > Characiformes > Lepidarchidae > Arnoldichthys > Arnoldichthys spilopterus. The sequence continues at coordinate 6,939,671 of JBBPDA010000030.1, forward strand.
AACGTCACACAAAACGGAAGAAAAACGGCCAGACTCTACAACTCTCTACTGTTCACACTGTCTTTTCATTTAAACTAGTGCAATCGTTCCACTATGTGACAGTGACAGTGTCAGACATCTACAAACCCACTGACTGTCAGTCTGAAGTTAACACAAGGGATTAGAAAAAGAAAAGGAAAAAATGTTATATTGCGGAATCAGGTACACGCCCACAAAGGACAGAGCGTTGGTAGAGAGAGAGAGGAGAGAGAGGGAGGAGAGGGAGGGAGGTGTGCAATGTGCTGCTATTAACCCAGGGTGAGGATAGAGGCTGCGGCGAGGGGGAGAAGGGACTCAAACAAAGAGGGGAACCTACAGAGAAAGAGAGATGTACATGGCAGCGTGTGCGTGCACGAGCTACAGAGCTGCTGGGGCGGATTTTGAAGCCGCGTGTGAAAGTGTGTACAGCTGCTCTGAAACCTCTTGTGAACCTCACAGCAATTCAAAATGACGGACAAAGATACAAAGTTGTGTTATAGTTGATAAACACCACAGATGTAAAAAAAAAAAAACATTTACACAATAAAACAACACCCATGTGTTAACAATAGTATGAAAAATGTATTTTGCGAGAGATATGAGCATGATTATTAATTCTAAACCACCATAAACCCTTAACGATGAGCATCATCGTATCACATTAAAAAACTTTTTTTTTTCTTTATACCATTAAAATCTTGGCTCCTGTTTACACTGTGTGAACGATTCGGAAAATGCGTAAAAGTGTAAATCTACAAAGAATTTAAAACGCTCACTACATTTACCTACAGCTTTAGGCTTTTCCACTACAGCGATGACATACTGCACATGATTTAGAGCAGGAGTTCTCAAATCCAGACCTTGAATCCAGATTCCGGTCCTGGATTTTGTCATCGCTAGTAGATGTGACTCCAGTCATTTAGATCAACAGTTCAGTAACTACTGGTGATTCCAAAATCCAGGAGTGGAATCTGGATTGAAGGTCCGGATTTGAGAAGGCCTGATTTAGAGAGGGGTGTGGGTGGGTGTTGCTCTACAGGCTGGGTGGCAGACGTAGCAGCAGAGGGCCCCCTCTAAAAAAATCCCTAAGGTATTTAACGCGGTATAAATGTTCGTAGCTGGAAATGAGTAAGGTGCCCTTAAACCCTCTGTGCACATGAGAGAGAGAGAGAGAGAATGAGACCAGTTTATCCAGTTTAAGCTCATTTCCCCATGGATTTATTTTCACAATTTTACACAGAGGAATGAAAATCAACCTGCCCTCCATATCGTCGCTAAGCCACATACAGGGATATGGATAATGCATCATATTGCGGTTTTGTTGCTCCAGATGGTGACTGGGATACATTAAAGATCCCATTACACAGCGGTGACGTGGCGGTAACAACTTATGAATTAAGGGACACAGTTCTGGTTTCTCGCCTCCAATACTTCAGACTAGTTACGTCACCATGCACCAAATTATATTCACCAATCATTTTGGAGTTGCCCCCCCCCCCCCGACACTCACTCGCTGAACACACGGGGGAGAGCAATTCTGGATGTGAGTGCAGGAGTCAGGGCAGTGTGTGAAAACCTTTGACCTTTCCCACAGAACATTCCTGGATTCATCTTTCACACAGACTGACAACTGGAGCAGCCGGACTTCGAATGGCAGTGCGACATGCTCCTGTTCTGATCCGTTTACAGCGCTAAAGGGACGCGGTTTGTCTTACTTCAGGTACAGACTAAAAATGAGTGGGATAGATTTGTCCTCTGCGCTAATGCTGCTACGGGGAAGGCTGAAGCAAAGCCCGCAGTTACTGCGTCAATAAACTCCCCCTGCAGAGTGAAATAGAGGGCACTGCCCTTCTCTGCTACTGTGCGCGTGCGTGTGTGTGTGTGTGTGTGTGGTGTGTGTGTGAAAAGGAAGATGGAGGGAAATATGAGAAACAGAATGAAAGAAGCTGTGCAGGTTCAGAGCAGTTACTGTATTTGTGTGTGCATCCAGGCTTTGGACGAATATTCTTGGTTACCAAGGTTAAAGTTAAGGTTAAAATTCTCAAAAATCCTTTTTACACAGATACTTACTCAGGGGGGTGTGTGTGTGTGTGTGTATATATATATATTAGTCTTACACGTACAGTACTGTGCAAAAGTCTTCGTCCCCTATGTTGTTAGTTTAAAGCTGTTTGTCTGAGCAGTGAGTTTCTCTCTGCAGCAAACACACGTGTGAACATTAGAATCGATGCAAATGAACAGTGCAGCAGTGAAAAGATGAAGATTTGTGTGTAAACGGTGTTAGAAGAGACAGGTTCGGCTCCAGATTTCTCCTCCAGTCACTGCATAGATGAGTGTGAAGCTCCATCAGCACCTGATTTCATCTAATGAAGGAGTGATTGAGGCCAAACCAGTGATTTAATGGAAGCTACGGTGATACTGGGCGTCCAATAAGAGAGGAGAAGTGTGTTTTCTGACAAAACAAAGACCCTCACTGACCAAAACGATGATCATTTTCTCATGGGACTAAGACTTTTCGCACAGTACTGTAGAAACCTACAGAAAATACATACAGGACAAATTAGATCTAAATATAATCAACGTTAAGCGGTTTCAAGATATAAAAACAGCAAACTAACCCTTCAATAAATCACCCAGAGCACATGATTTATAGTGAGTTACATATATAACACAAGGGAAAACATCTGCGTTCCCTCTCATTGCCAAACTGTGTAAATACAGTGTGCACGTGCATGAGTGAGCACGAGAGAAACCACTAACTTTGTAGCTGCCCAGTGCACATCTCCCAGGTTTGTGGGGTGTATCAGGGAGAACCATAAAAGAGAGGGGGGGTGGGGGGTGGGTTATGGGGTTATGACAGAAAAAGAGAGAAAAGAATGACCGCTACCAAGTTAACACATGCACGGCTGGAAGGTATTAAAGAGAAAGAAAGAGCGAGAGAAAAGAGGGAGGGAGGAGAGGGGAGATCAAAAGCGAGAAAGAGAAAAAAAAGAGAGACAAAGAGAAAAAAGGTCCCAGTAAAATAAATAAATAAAGAAGTAAATAAATAAATAAATAAAGACACAGACCTCTAGCTGCCTACAGATCACACACAATGAGTGGCAGAAGAAGGGCGTGGAGAAACAAGAGCGGGACACTCACGCCCACACACACAAACACAGTCTCAAGCATGGCGGTCACTGTCCCAGCATTACTTGCTTAGCAAGGACTTGTGAAAATCACTTTTTGTGAAAAAACTGCAGCTCCTCCTGCTCTGGTCCCAGAACAGGAGGCCCAAGGGCGACTTGCCCGCTACGTGTGGCTAAAACTGACAAACAACTGCACTAAACATGAACATATCCTTCATTTTTCCTCAGGTTTAAGGTACACTGATGACATTTCTACACCTTTTCTACTGCACTTAGCTGTAATACAGTGACAGCCATCGTGTGAGCTGCTGTAGTATCTCTGCATCTGTGTGTGTGTGTGTGTGTGTGTGTGGTCACCCTGTTCTCCACGCCCCTCCATAGACAATAGCGCAGGAGCAGGAATATTTTCGGTTGGGTAGCTGCCAAGCCACCTCTCCTGCTCTCCTGCCCTCTCTGCTCTCTGGTGTCCTTCCCGCCTGGACCCATATCTATGTGCTGAGGACGTAACGAAAAAGTGAACGGCCTGGTTGAAAGGCCTGAGAAATCTTGCTGAAAACATTCTGGTGCTTTATCAAACTCACTGCTGGTTCTCTTGGCACCGCTGAACCTGGATTAGTGCAATCAGATGATGTGTAGGACAAGCTGCAGGAAGCTACCGGCCGATTCATACAAAATTAAAGGTTATGGCCTGGGGGTTCAGCCCGGCGCTACGCCACAGGACTCACAGCCTTGTCTATCAGCAGATTAGTGTGGGTTGAATTGGAACAGGACCACTATGGCTGAGGGAGCTCGGAGTTCACCCGATCACTGAACTACATTTACTCCACTTACTCCATTACTGTCAGACTGTTAAAACTACACTGCAGATTCATACTGGACTAATAACACTCCACAGTTATAACCATCAGTCTGTAAAACTACACTACAGATTCATACTGGATTAAAAGAACTCCAGTTATCACTGTCAGACTGTAAAAACTACCTTGCAGATTCATACTGGATTAAAATCACTACAGTTATTACTACACTGCAGATTTATACTACATTAAAAAAAACATCAGTTACTACCATCACACTGTAAAAACACACTGCGTTCAAACACTCCACAATTATTACTATCAGAGTGTAAAAAAAAAAAAGACACTGCAAATTTATATTGGATTAAAATCACTCAGTTATTACAAAGTCTAACAATTAAATCACTTCCATAAAAAAATCTCCTCAAAGCGCTAACCCAGCTAACCCAGGATGGTGTAATTTAGGTTAAAATCTTCTATAACCTCGTTAGAACACTATACAGGAAGTGCATGTAGTGGAAGTGAATGGGAGCATAACATGAACAAATCTAAAACAAGCAAATTACATTACAAACCACATTACTACTGTTCTCGGAGCTGTTTATTCTTTTACTGGTTCTTCACCTACAAGCAGCTCAACATTTAATTCATGATGTGTGCTTTCCTCCAGTGCTCATGCTGAAGGGTATTATTGTTGAGATTAACAAAACGAGTGACCTTACAGGCTCTTTCAATATGGAAGAGTGCAACAGCAAGATTTCTCAAGGTTTTGTGTACATCTAGCTTTGGCTGTTTTGTGGTAAATATAATGTACATTTCATTGTATACTTAGCATTCAAAGCTGCAAGCGTCTTATTAACTGATGCATTAGAACAGAGAGGGCAATATGGATAAGAGGAAAGCAGGCAAGCTAGGCAGAGAGAGAGAGAGAGAGAGAGAGAGAGAGATACAGACCAGCGCACGAGCGACAAAGAGAGCTGCCTGCGATATTATCTACATGCCTAATCA
>JBBPDA010000030.1:6944990-6958234 GCA_037974385.1 Arnoldichthys spilopterus
ACACACACACACACACACACACACACACACACACACACACACACACACACACACACACACACACACACACAACAAAAACACAACCTTCTTGCTCTTGCACATGTTGTGGAGTGGAGAATACACTGAACCCATGACTCATTAAAAACACTGTTTCTCTGTAAATCTGCTCATGCTATTGGTTCTCTGTGTGAAAGAGGGTGACATTTCTTTACCTTCGCTAAGATCCACTTGGCTCATGGAACAAAAAATAGACATTTTTACATGGTCATTTCCCAACCCCTCTTCATGCCTGCTTTCGTTACCAGGCCTTAAAGAGAAATATGGACATATGAGCTCTGATGCTAATGTTCTGACTGCCCTCCACTGCACCACATGCAAATAGCAGGCTACCCTGAAACACTCCTTATAACTTCAGTGTGAACGGCTGCAGTGGACTGAACAGATGCATGTGTGTACTGGTTAGCATGAGATCTCAAAACAAGGAGCTCGAAACGGACAGTTCTTTGCAGATCTGTTGATAGAAATGATTAGAAATCGGACTCTGTTCTTAATGCTACGTTAAATAAAGGTCAAATGAATAAAAAGACCAGAAAATTTATACGAGATTTGGAAACTAAATCTCTTCTCTGCCCTTCAAACTCACAATGGCAAGTGGGCATTAGCGTATGCTACTGAGCTTTGGATTGGGCTCTACAGTTTAGTAAGAATCAGTGTGTTGTCCACTTCACAGATCAAAATCAATAAACATGTCAAAATGAAACAAAGGCCTGGAGTATGAAGCAGACACACACACACACACACACACACACACACACACACACACACACACACACACACACACACCGCCTCATCTCTCTCACTCTCATGCACACATAGCTCATTTCTGTGATCAAGTGAGGCAAATACAGAGGAGGACTGATCACAGTGATTGGTACAATTCAACAGATCTCCTCCACATCATGTGGCTAAGGTAACGATGGTAACAGTCGCATAGGTGAAGACATCAGAAATGATCACTGGGGGGGGGGCTGAAAGGGGCTATAAATGGGCTCTACAGGGACATAAACACGAACGGAGAGAGAATTTGTACTGAATTTGAGAGAGGGGACACGTGGGACAAGATCAAGACAAAGGGGGTGGGGCTGACAGCAGAGGAGGTGTGACTAATCTCTGACTGGACCAATCATCCACTCACACACAGTCAGTAGTCGATTTAGTCCAACAGCACAAGTAAAGGGTGGGATCTTACCGATTCTATGGGCTTGTCCAGAGAGGCCTGCTCCAACTCCAGCTGGCCCTCCTCATACTGGTCAAAGTGATTTCCACCCTTAGACAGAGAAGACATCGGTTAATGCGAGAACATTTGCTATACAATTGTAAGCGCCCCCTATGCCTGGCCTGGGCTACAAGATGATGGGGCCAATACACAGGGCAGTGGTGAAGTGAAGTGAAAGTGACTATTTGTCATTGTGAACACACACAAGCACCACAACACAACGTGACCTCTGCATTTAACCCATCACACGGACACACGTGGAGCAACGGGCAGCTACCAGCAGCGCCTGGGGAGCAGTGTAGCGGGATGGTAGCTCAAGGTTACCTCAGTAGTGCCTGGGCCGAGACTCGACCTTCAGGTCCCAAAGGCAGTGTCGTAACAAATGCCTACAAGGCCTAGTGGTTAGCACATTGGCCTCAAGTCCCGGCACAGACACTACTGAGGTACCCTTGAGCAAGGTACCGTCCCGCTACGCTGCTCCCCATCTTGGAAGTCGCTTTGGATAAAAGCGTCAGCCAAATGAATAAATGTAATTCATACTTTGTGATCATCACAAACTTAAGGCTGGATTCAAAGGACTGCGCTCCTGGATGATCCTGTGTGGTGTGGCCATGTATGATCAAATATTTACCCCTTACCATGTACTTACAGAGCAGTAAACATTTACTATAGTCACTTCAAACCATAAACATTCACCAGAAACAGGTTCAGTATTTATTACTCCGCAGCCTACAGTCAAACATGAATTGTAGTGTTTGTGTCCTAGAGGGGAAAAGGGCTAAAGCCAAACAGAAGGATAAAACGTATTTTAAAAATATCAACTCAATTGTTTTTGCTATAAAATGTACAATTGCTTTTTCTTACTTCCTTGGTTTGTTAGTCTTGTTTTGTAAATATTTCTGCCGGTTTTGTCTATTTCTATTTTTATCCATATCATATTTTTGTTATTTAATCTCCTGTGAATCACTTAAAGCTGCCTTATGTGTGGAAGATCTTGCCCAAATGAAGCTTATAATTATTAATATAGCACAACACTCTGAGTCTTGCAGTCAAGACACGATGTCCGAAACCATGTTTGTGCATTAGAAATTCTGCAACCGCCGTTTCTTGAGCATATGAAGCTGTATTTGGTTCTGGAGAAGTGCAGCATGTAGCACCGGGGGCTTTAAAGACTGAAGGACAACCAAGGACCCATCATCAGTACGTCAGAGGTCTCCCACATTACCAGCATCAGTTAAGAGGTTGATATATCCTGTATAGCTGGTCAGACATTAACCAGACAGTACTACAAGAACAATTCAGGAGGAAAAAAGCAGCTAAGGCTTCACTGTGAAGACAAACTGCATCTGTTATTTGCATGAAGCCCAGAAGCCAGAGCTCCTCCCTGGAGCAGAACTGAGTGGGAGAAATAAGGGCACCTTGAGAAGAAGGATGGAAGATTTATGGTGTACTGCACCTGCTCGTCGTTTTATGAAAGAACAGAGGTCACTCTATCAAAGGCTCTCTCTCTCCCGCTCACACTCGATCACTCGGAGAATGTACAGAACGTTCTGCACATGTTTCACAACACAAAACCGTCACGCAATCTAAATATGCCTAAATATGTGAGATCTACACAGAACCACAGCAGAAGGAGTCACAGAAGGCTCCATCACATGCACAGACACACAGACACACGCCTACGCACACACATACAAACACACGCTCATCTGTGAGCTGTCAAATGAGACATGCTGTCATGTCCCGCATCTGTACCAATCCCTTGCTCTGAGGAGTAAACCCCAGCCACAATGACACGCCAATGACAAACAAGGCCTCATAGATTCATTCAAGGTCACTGGAAAAAAACATAAAAGGAAAGGTGGAAACATGATCATGGAATATGAATTTATAACCAGGCTGTTCGATTATCTGAAAAATCACAATCGCCATTATTTTGGTCCATACTGAGACCCCCATTACTCTACGGCTTTACCCAGAGGGTGAACCCAATAGTGTAGGCGAGGTTTCTCAGCCTACGTCGCATATCAGGAAGGTTTTTAACACAAGGAGGTGAAAGGTCAGGTCTAATAAAGACAACTGATCAATATTTCACCCTCTAATGAAGGATGAAGCTCAAACCACACAGGCTACAAACAATCTGGACTGTCTATTTACTGCCCCCCGCAAGGTAAACACTCAATTACTCATTACAGTGTGGGCTGCAGGTTGGCACTGAACAGGGGCAAGTGCGTGCAAATTTAACGCCATACTGAAGTCAGTCAAGCGCCGCTACAAAACGCAGAGGAGCTCAGAGCACATTTGTTTATCCGAGATTTGAACACCTGTGTGGACAGGGCCTGAAGCTACACACACACTCCCACACCCTAGTGAGCCGAACTGAAACAATAGCACATTGCGTGTGTGGGAGTACAACAGGTGCACATTCCGTGTTCACAAGGAACAAGACCACGAAAGAGTGACGCGTTCAAATGGAATCTCAGTACAAATCAGGTGCCATTCCACACACACACACACACACACACACACACACACACACACACACACACACACACACACACACACACACACACACACGTTCTTCTGCACTTTAGGAAACAAACACTGAAGCACCAACCAAACAAACATCTCGAGCCGCCCACACCCGTCAATATCAGGCCCTGTTCATAACGCAGGGGCTGCAGCATCATGCTCATAATTGGCAGTGCAGCTTTATAAACATCCATTACTGTGAGCGTTGTCGTGACCTTGATCCGTTGTTACGGTGATAAACAGCGACTGCCGTGTTTGAGCACTGACGGGAGGGTCATACATTAACATTAACCCAAGAGCACAAAACACTCACTCACACCTTTCCCAGCACCTCTCTCCCTCAATCTACTCCCGTTTCATCACTCGTGTGAGGGGGCGACAAAACGGACCCGGCATCATGTACAACACCATGTAACAGCTGTATTTTATTTTTGTTCCTGGGTAAGACGTGCGTTTTCCCAATCTCATACGCCTCAAACAAATTGAAAACGGCCATTCTTCCAAAAACTGTGGTCAGAAAAAAAGAGATTTTAACATTTTCAAGATCATTCTCGATTCACTTCAAAGGCGAAGTAGATGTTTGATGTTAGAACTTTGTGGGACTGTCCAGTTTTGAATTGAAGTGAACGTGACTATTTGTCATTGTGAACACACTCAAGCACCACAACGAAATGTGACCTCTGCATTAAACCCATCACACGTGCACACGTGGAGCAGCGGGCAGCTACCAACAGCGCCCGGGGGGCAGATTAGTGGGACGGCACCTTGCTCAAGGGTACCTCAGTAGTGCCCGGGCCGGGACTCAAATCTGCAACCTTCAAGTCCTAACCACTAGGCCACCACTGCCCACTACAAATGGGGAAACTTTTGTGGGCTGTGGTTCAACTGTGATCAAGAGCCGTTTTTACAGAGGATTTAGACAGAAGCAGTTAAAACAGAAAACTCAGAAGCCAGGAACAGAAATTGCTGAACACTGTCATCTACTGCTCAGAAGCAACATTCTGTCCAGTTCTTGTAAACTACAGAATCTAGAACATATCCCCACACTGTATTTCCACAATATCATGATCATTCCCTGTGCAGAGTTAAGATGGCTTCAAATTTCATCTGCAGCAAGAGAAACCAGAGCAATCAGCTGAGGATGTCCTGATACAGGATTTATGGGTGATAACAAAAGCCATCAATTAGTGACGTATTGTGGACGATACCAATATCAGACGACTTTTCATTTGAAAGGTTTAATCCATGTATGAAATTCACTGAGCATTAGAAACAATTAGTGTTGTGATACATTATGGACCATATTATGTTCTTAGCTGCCCAGTCCAGCAACTCGTAAACACAGGGTAACACTAAGGTAGGTTAGAATGTATATATATATATATATATATATATATATATATAAATAGAATACCAAAAAATAAAATAAATAGAATTAACGAGCTGTAAATAACAATCTCGATATGCAAATGTTGTGCCCATTTAAAGGCTGCACTATTTAACACATATGTAGATTGAATGTGACCGGGAAATGGTGCAGTGCAGAGGTGGTAGTAGTGAATAGCAGTGCTCTCATCTCAGTGGGTGTATGTATAATATATATATATTTATATACACACATGGTAATGTTAAAAACGTTCCTATTGTCAGCTTAGGACACACACCGTCCATATATCTGAAGCCCTTAGCCTCCATTAGTAAGGGTCACTTAAGTTCTGAATTGACATCAAATCAACGTTGGGCCTGAGGGGCTCGGACAGACCCTTTCCCTCCTCTTTGGGATTATTCCTGGATGAAGGAAAGGCAGAGGAGTTGGGCCACAGAAGAGCTGACCATGGCAAAATGACAAGAATCAGCCCTAGGAGGGCAAGTTAGAGGCTGTATGACTGACACCTCCCTTGGGAACCACATTCCAGTGCAGCACATTTTCCTGCTGCCTCAATTCTACGCCCCCGTCCATTTTAATGGACCGATGGGGAGATCTGCCTGCCAACAGGAGATTCAGTCTGGGACGGTTTGAGTGCTGGTCTCTCAGGAGCTAGAGCTCTGTGAGCGTACTCAGGACACTGTCTGCCAAAAGAACATGGGGAAAATGGTACTAAAGCATTGTTAAGTGGAATACGGATATTCAGTGAGTAAGAGAAGCTAATTTATCTACGTCTCAGATTGAGTTTATTGGTGCGGACAACAGTGCTCCAGTTCCTACACGCTACTTCCTGTGTTTTGTTTTTCCCAGAGGTAACATGACGCATGTTTTACTGTAATAAAAACAGCGGTCGTTCACTGTACCATATTGCAACCTGTATTTATCCTTTAGTATTAAGCAGGGTCTTTCTGTTATTGTGCCTTGAAGACTGATAAGTGTAAGTGATTTGTTCTGATTGGCTGTCCTGTAGTGCTTCTCATTCAAAAAGCAGTCTTGGCTGAAACACTCCTTATAACATCAGCCTGAAGCTGAAATTAGGGATCCAGAATATCTAAATCATATTAAAGGATATGGACATAAAAATATCAGCACTGGGATAAATCAATGCATCCCCAGGCATTCTGGCATGAATTTGTTTACTACTCTTTTGGAAATTACGCTTATTTATATTGCACCTTTCTCAGCCACAAAGCACTGCAAAAAAACAAATGACAAATACAACATACGAGCAGAAAAAAAAAAATAATCGACAACTCGTGTTCCTCAAGATTTAAGCAGTTTGTCACAGTTATAGAAGAACAATGTGTAATGAAAAGTACCTTTTATGCCCGCCAGGATTCAGGCTAAAGCTGAGCTTGTCTGTATATAAGAAACTACTAGAAATAAACACAAAGTCTGGACGGAGCGAACAGGAAGGTATCCGGCTCCGTCACGTCACCTTGGGAAGTTCATTACTACAGTGTCACTGCAATATCAAGGAGCCAAAACGAAGTATGTTATTGCTCTCTGCAGATAATTGCGGTCATCGTCAGACAGATATTTCGATTTGACTGATATTTCAAATCAATATCTGATGATGCACTTAGAAGATGCTGCAAAACTGCAAAACTACTACACGGGTACACTGACAACACACACAAATGCTGTAGGCCGAAGTGGGTAGGGAAACGCTTTGGTTTTGTGACATCATAAATACATTCAAAACATAGGCGTCAAACTTGCCAAAGAAAAGTGGTTTTCCATGACGAGCAATTTTCTCATTTACAGACGCACGAGTCAAGAAACCTTTCCAGAAACACAAACAACGCTAAACGCTGCTGATAATAAAGAAACAACCAACAAGTTCATTGCACGGTGTGCAGGGACTCATTTGTTTGCATTTGCTGTTGTCTGTAAACAAGCTGCTGCATTCTTACATGCAAATTATTTTTGACATCTGTCCCTTAACATAGCGTCAAACTGTGAGTCATGCCGTCTATAGCTGTGGGACTGATGGCAAAGACTGGAGCGCACAGTGAAAATGGGGCCATGTAAAAGAAGCGTGAAAACCAAACACAGAAGCGGAACTGCTTCTAGTCTCTGCAGTGTCGACACATCTTCTCTGACCTTACGGAGGCACCGAGAGAAGGTCAACAGGCTTAACAAAGTTTTAATACGGAACAGCCTGTCAGAGCCACAATACGCTCACCGAGGAAGCTGTTAGTGAACGACTGGCACTGTATGCTACACTGTGCGCACCTCAAACAGCTTGTTTTGGTTCTAACGTTCTGCTTGTCTTAAAATTACACAGAGGTCAACATTGTTTAGTAGGGCTGCACAATATGGACAAAATATCGCTTTTGTGATTATTCTGCTAAATATTGCAATTGCAATGCTTCTCAATTCTTCAGTGGTGGCCTAGTGGTCAGGGACTTGCCCATGTGATTGGAGGGTTAAGTCCCAGGCCAGGTACCACTGAGGGACCCTTGAACAAGGTCCTGTCCTGTTATACTGCTTCCTGGGTGCTGTCGATAGCTGCCTACTGCTCAATGTGTGGATGGGTTAAATACAAAGGTCACTGTTCATTGTGGTGCACTTAGTGTGATGAGGCATGTTCACAAAGACAAATAGTCACTTTCGAACGTACATTAACTTCCTAATCCTAAAGCTTTATAAGCAGTCTATGTTCGAATCATAGCACATTTACATGCGTCTCCTTATTTAGCCTAAAGCAGTTTAGCCCCACCCCCTCCAAATTGAAGCTCTTCTGTGATTGGTTAGAGGCCCATTTGCGTATTGCAGCTTTCTGCTGTCAGTATTGCAGAGAGCGATATCGCCGTAACGATGTACATGCAATTTATCATGCAGCCCGATTGTGCAGTATTGTGAAGATTAACCAGAAGCCCAATTTTAAGGCGGCCAGGGTAACTTTCTTCTGAAGAAACCCCAAATAAATGTGCACAGTGCAACAAATGACGTACACGAAGTCAACTATCACTACTTCTAAAAATCAATCAACCCCAACACCATTATGCCAGCGTAGACGATCTGCATCAGCCAGCACGAAGCCTGCACAGCGTCTGATGGGGGAGGAGGAAAGAGTAAATTTAAGAGCTGTCAACACGGCCACCAGTCTCCCTGAGGTATGCCACAGCTGTGCCAAACGTCAGAGCAAAGTGTGCTATGTAGAAAAGGCTGCCCATTTAACTACGCACACAGAAACAGAATGAAGGTTATTCAAAAACAGCTGAACACTTGAGGCAAGTGTTGCCACAGGCAAATTCCGAGCTAGCAGACCAAACACACAAATAAAAATAAATACAGCGGATGCCTGAACGTTTGTGAATTTCCTATATTTTGGCATGAATATGATGCACATAATCTTACAAAACACATGGCCATGTACTTTAAGTAGACTAAACAACGTGACCCACATTTTAGGCAGGACAAACATATACTAATGGGCAAAATGATCCAATATTACATATCTGTGCATGGCAAAAAGATGAAAACCTCTAGGATTAGCAGTTAATCTGAAGGTTAAGCATTTTCAGTGAACAGGAGAACAACTGCCTGGAAAACACAGTAATTTTTTAATTATATAATAATACATATATAATCATTTTAATTATAATACCATTTATTATTAATTTAATTATACATTATATTTCATTTTAATATCTTTTCATATAATCATTGCAATAAAGACCTCTAATCAAAGTTGTTTGTTTAGGTAATGGTGTCACAATACTGCAAAAGTGAACAAAGCTGATAAGGATGAAAAAAAACACTGACTGAGCTTCAAATACACACAAATTAGCAAAGACTGCTTTACATTTGCTAGCTTGTTATTCTAATAGCAGTCTGTAATGAGCAATGAGCACACTGATTTGGCTCTAGAGCTCCAGGCTCTGCTCCTGCTTTTAGTAAATGTACTTAAACGCACAACACATTCACAAACGGGCAAAACAGAGCATGCAGTGAGAAGAAGGGGAACAAGTGCATTGGTATTCTGCCCACAGATGCTCATAGTTATTGCTATTCAGAGAGGTAAACAGTCAACACATCTGAATCGATATCACCAGTCGCAAGCAGAAACAAAAACAATGGGAATAGTGCACAGCACATAAAAGACACTTAGTGATTAGTTTTAGGTTTTTGCGATTCATACCCAAAAAGAACTGAAGCAGTTATTATCTACATGTTGTACAGGCCTAAAATCCATAAGGAGAAAACACAGAAGAGCATTCAAAAAGGATCGTCATGTACTGTATGTAACATGCACCAGCACAGAAGGAAATTGAAGTTTTAAGTGTTAAGTTTCTCTATTATTTGGGTGCTGTGTCATATTTATGCTTCATATTTCAACTTGCTGAATAACGTTCAGCAGCAACTGTACAGAGGTGGCCATACATGAAGATTCATGCAAAAATTTCATCTGCACTTCATTAAAAAAAAAAAAAAAAAAGTAACTGACACTAATGTCATTCCCCTCGCTTCTTGATCTCTTCATTGTTGTGACTGGAAATTGCCACTTGACCATTTAAGGCGCTTAATAGTACATGACTGTCCAATTAAGTCTGGAGAAAATAATCAGCACTCTGTCTGACTGAAACATAAACAGTAGAAACCAAACTGATTCTGCCTTCACTTCCTGCCGTGCTGGAGGCCAAAAGTTCCCAGTTCGCCTAGTAAATCTACTGAAGGCCAAAAACACCATGTACGGCCCATCACAGAAAAAAAAGGACATCTGCTTGCCCCATTACTGCCTAAAAAAACACCCCAATGAGGCAGTTTTAGAAGCACTTTTTTTTAAGAATTGGGGGGGGGCGCAACATTTGTCAGACAAAACGGACCATCTGTTCAGAGACACCAGCGTGACGAGACACTAGACCTGGTCAGACCTCGGCTTTAGGTGACAGGAAGTCACAAGTGATGCTATAGAGAATCTGAAAACAAGCATCGTCATCGCGAAGCTGTTTACATAAACTGAACTTTACGGAAAACTTAAAGGGAAAATTAAATTCACACAATGTACCTTTTAGCCCAATTGTAGTAATTCTGCCAAGGCAAGATGTCTACTGGAGCTACAGGGCTAATATAACAGAACGAGCGATGAGGCTAACTTTATATTTGTCTATATGATCCAATGTTTCTGGGTGACACTGGCTTCTATTACTAGTTAGCTACATTAGCATGTGTTAGCCAACCAGCTACAGTGTTTCTCACACAGGCTATACTTAGGCAGCCCACCAAACACACAGCCACCCACCCACAGATTGTGTCACATTAAACCAATTAGCAAATTATTTAACCTTAGGAGAATATTAAAATAAAATTAAAACAAATTAAAATTAGACATTATCAGGAGTTCGTTTTCAGTATTCAGTGTTCCGTGTTCAATAATTGTGATTAACATCACAGATACAGTAGTTGTAATCATTGTAATTACATATTTCCCCACCAAACTGTGCTATACATAATGTAATTGTTTATTAGAAACCATACATGCTTTACTGATTGAATACTTATGAATTTACTTATGTACACTCAATTACATAAAATAACACAGAGACAGCTTTGGACATCTGTACATTATAGAAAATCAAGGTGCTTCCCCCCAGTTTGGACTGCATAAGTGTGTATAAGACATCATTGTGGGCAGTGGTGGCCTAGTGGTTACGACATTGCCCCTGGGAGGTTCAAGTCCCAGCCCATGCACTACTGAGGTACATTAGAGCAAGGTATTTGAATTTGAAAGTGACTATTTGTCATTGTGAACACACTCAAACACCACAACGAAATACGACCTCTGCATTTAACCCATCACACGTGCACACGTGGAGCAGTGGGCAGCTGCCAACAGCACTCAGGGAGCAGTGTAGTGGGATGGTACCTTGCTCTAGGGAACCTCAGTAGTGCCTGGGCCGGGACTCGAAACTGTGACCTTCAGGTCCCAAAGGCAGCGTCTTAACCACTACGCCACCATTGCCCACAGTAAGAACAGAACAATAGCCAATATGACACATTTCACAGGCACCATGCATGTAAAACAACACGTAAACTGAGTAAAGTGTAAGGCCCAACAAGGAATCAGCCTACAAGGGGAGAAGAAACAGAGGAGGCACGGAATGCAAATCCGACATGCAAACGGCTGCCAAACAAACAGGGCATTGTACTGAGGACAGAGACACACTCTGGCCAGGGTCTGGGTCCAATACATTTGGCACAGTCAGTGCATGCAGTCGTACATATAAAATACAATAAAAACTGCAGTTTAAACTTGGTATCAATTGTCACAGAAAACCAAAAGGCTTTTAACACGAGGGTAGTTACTGTCACACTCACAACACAGGGCCAAAATCTGCCCAACCATGTTTTTATTGCAGTTACAGCTTGTATTTACTACTAAATGGTGATTTCAGACGTGTCACGACGTGTTGATGATCCAGCAAGTCAGATGGATTAAAAAAACACAATCATAGTGGTGAGCACAAAAACGACAGCGGTTGTGTTGTATGGTGGGCATGTTATAGCCGTTAGCTTAGCAACCGACCGCACCGCCTCTACCAACACAGAAGACGTGCCAGCTAACAAGCGGGGCACCTTTTTAACCTCGAACCACAGCCCCACTCCCGTTCTAATGTCATGCTGTGAGATTTCCAGGGCACGTTTTGTCCGCGGAATTGTAAACAAGATCCGCCGAAGTTGCTCCCGTTAGCTTAGCCCGTTAGCCGACTAGCCTAGCGAGCAGACTTTAGCCTTCTGCGCGTGCAGCCGAGTCCGTAAGTGGCGGAAATGGTTGCGGTGCCGCAGACGAAAACACGTCGCGCGTTTTAGTTTTGCGCGCGGCTCCCGTTTGCTCGCGTTTACCTGGAAATCACGCTCCTCGTTGAACCTAGAAAAGCGGTCAGCCATTTTCTCTCCGCTCCGCTCCGTCTCTCTCCTTCTCCCTCGGACGCCAGCCTGCGTTTTACCGGCACGCCCACAGAAGAAGAAGCTGACCAATGGCAGCGAGGGAACGGCTGACCGACAGCTCGTTTGTCCAATCATAGGAGGGACTGATACCTCAGATGACTTTATACGAGTAGTTGTTGCCCCCTCTCTCTCTCTCCCACGCCACAGAACAACGACATGTTATCGATAACAAATAGACTGACACGTTATTTTGGCTCCAGCAGCTGCACCAGCGGGGTGAAGTAGCCCATTTCTTTTTCTTTCGCTGCGTATATGTGTGTCGTCGTTATTTGTCTGTTCTGTGTTAATAATTATTAATAATAATAAATATATATATATATATATTAAAGCCTTTTAAATGAAGGGCTTTAAATCATTCAGTTATATCACGTTTGCTCATTTTAGTGCTTTTACATGTGAATTATTTTAGTGCATCACCAGCTCCCGTCCTGTATTTATCAGAACGCAGTTCAAAATCTGCGCGGTAGAAATAGGAGCGGAGAGGTCGCCCTCTAGTGGCCGTAGGTGGAAATGCCCTCCAGATAAACGGACTCAGACTGCTGGACCTGCTCAACAGGAAAACACCACTATAAGTGAGAGTGAGTGATTATTTTGTCAT
This sequence comes from Arnoldichthys spilopterus, assembly GCA_037974385.1. Classification (NCBI taxonomy): domain Eukaryota; kingdom Metazoa; phylum Chordata; class Actinopteri; order Characiformes; family Lepidarchidae; genus Arnoldichthys; species Arnoldichthys spilopterus. The sequence goes on from JBBPDA010000030.1 coordinate 6,957,780, forward strand.
TGTGAACACATCACAGCACACAGTGCACTACAACGAAACGCAACCTCTGTATTTAACCCATCTGTGTAGGAGCAGCGGGCTCCTGACGTAGGCAGTGCTTGGGGACAATACCTTGCTCATGGGAACCTCGGTGGTACAACCCCTAACTGTTACACTACCAGCTGCCCCTAATAAAAATAAACCTTTTGTGCATGATTATCTATTAAATGATAGCAGTGCTGAAAAACTTTCAATATATTTATATGTATGTGACCTAAAAGGGGCAGTGGAGGCCTAGTGGTTAGGATGCTGCCTTTGGGAAGGCTGCAGGTTTGAGTCCCGGCCCGGGCACTACTGAGGTACCCTTAAGCAAGGTACCGTCCCGCTACACTGTTCCCTAGGCGCTGTTGGTAGCTGCCCGCTGCTCCACGTGTGCACGTGTGATGGGTTAAATGCAGAGGTCGCATTTCGTTGTG
>JBBPDA010000030.1:6958334-6972576 GCA_037974385.1 Arnoldichthys spilopterus
AGTGGGTCACCTTACACACGTGTCTGTGTGGATCTCTCTGCTCCCCACGAAGGAGGTCATGGGGAAACACTGATTTCTCCACTAGCTCCTCCATGGTCTTTCCAGGGTGCTTCATCTGATGAGAGAACCCGTAACCCAACGAGCCGTAGGTAAAGTCCAGCTCTGCGTCCAGCTTACAGACTTTTTTATTCTGGAGCTGCAGCTTAATCTGCTGGATCTTTCCTGATGTATTTAAAATTTCCAGCAGCGTGATGACTGCTTGCCCCATCAGTCTCGGCTCATCTGCCTGGTGTTCCAGCGAGAACAGTTCCACCATAACTGAACTGGACGCTGGGACCTGAAGAGCTGCCCTATCCACCTGTACAGAGAAGTGTTTCTGCGTATTAAAGCACATGCCATCCTTGCAGGGTTGCGGCTTCGTGCACTTCACCACTTTGCCGAATGTGACCTTCACAAAGGCCCATGATCCTTCCTGCAGAGGAGCAGTTTTGGTGAAGCGTCTGCAGCCCTTGAGGTGCACGGTCAGAACCCCGGCCGGGGATCCGAGTGGCACCAGCTTGCAAGGGGGTGCAGCATCCTCGTCCTCAGGCTCCTCTTTTTTACCCAGGAAATAATTCCAGTAGGACTTTACTCCCTGTAGGACGGTGTAACATCCAGAGAGAAGACTCTGCACCATCGCGCTCCCATAGGAAAACGCTGTAGGCTCCTCCATCAGGCTCTGTGTCTCAATGTCCACTGCAACCCTGCTGCCCTGAGGAGCCTCCTTCTGCAGCGATCTCCTCAGGTTCTCCTCAGTCTGCTCGATCTCCAGACTCTCCTCCAGTGTAGCAGCAAACCTCTGATCAGTATTGTCCAGCTCTTCTTGCAGCTTTCTCTCTCTTACCCTGAAGCTGGCGATCTCAGCTTCACACTGAGTGACCATGTGCTCCAGAGCTTTGATCTCTTTCTCCATCTCTTCTGGAAATACTGCGCTGCTGCCGGCGCTGCTGCCGGCGCTGCTTAAATACTCTCCTCCATCGCTGAGACCAGCTTGTCTATTATGTCATAGGTGGCTGTAGAGTGACGGGGCGTGGCTTAGAGGGAAACCGATGGGCGTGGTCGTTAGCAGTGTTGCCAACTTAGCGACTTTGTCACTATTTTTAACGACTTTTCAGACCCCTTAACAACGTTTTTTTTTCCAAAAAGGGCATAGCGACAAATCTAGCGACATTTATGACAAGCCTTAGCTACTTTCTGTACAAGTGTGTGGTCAATATTCCCTGCAGATCAGCCTGAAACCCAGCCTGCTCTGCGTCCGTCCATCCCGGCGCTCGGAAAGGGGGAATGGTCTGCGCATGTGCAGACATTATTGGTATTACGGAGAAAGCGAAGACTACCCTGTGAGTTTTTTTGGCAGAACGCCAGCGCGGCGTGATGACGTCATTTATATATATTCAAATTAGCGTGTGTCGTTATCCAGCGTCTTTCTGGGTAAACTTCAGCTACTTTCTGTGGCAACACTGTTCGTTAGCCATCGTGGACAGCGCTGTTATTAGCAGTAGTGAGAGATGTGAGAGATCGGTGGGACAATCTCTAAAGCTGAGGGCTTTTCCTTCGTGACCGCGCCGTGTCGGGCTGGCTGGGGGCGTCTGGCGACGCGTCGCCATGGTAAAGTCCATCATTGTACCTGTTGCTAGCTGTGGATGACATGTTGCTTAGGCCACATCGGACTTCTGCCGGTAAATTTGGTTTTAACACAGGGTATCCCTGTCTTCTGCCCTTTCCTGGTAAGCTCAGGAGACAGAAGAAGCGCGGTGCTTGTGTGGCCTAGCGGCTAACACCTAGCGAGCTAAGCTAAGTTACATACATCTCGCCGTGTTTACATATTGCGCCTGCGGAAAACGGCCAGCGTTATAAAACTATGTTGTAAATGTGTCATTTTATCTGACATGATGTCTGCTTATATTTGCACAAAAACAATACGTTTGATCAGATAAAACATTACATATGTCTGCAGCGAGTTTGTTCTAAAATCAGTTTTAATTTCACATTTAATCTTTCTCCGTTTTTCTGAAAATAAATGAAACCAATAAAGTTCACTGTAATATTGCAGGTTTTTAAAAAACTGTATTGTAAAGATTGACTAGGTGTGGTTGGCTAAACCTAGAAAAGTTTAGTAATACAGTGTTAAGAAACAAATATTTACAGTTTTTATATATGAGATGATTTTTATGAGTTTTATGGCCATTTTCTTTTTTGACGAATGTGTCTATAGTGGTATAGTTGTTTTTTTTTTGTTTGAAGAAACAGTGGAAAACTAGAGTCAAATATAAGTGTTCGACTGCATCACTGCACCTGTTACAGTTTTCGTAAAGTGTTATTAAAATAATGATCGTGTACGCGCGTCTGTGCCTGAGCGTGCGTGAGCTGGTGCGGAGCAGGTGTCAGTTGTGGCTGTAACAGCAGCTCTGTTTTGTTAAAAAGCTCTTTAATAAAGCAGCCGTTCTGTCACAGACTCTGATTGGAGCTTAGGACAATTCCAGGCTGCTACAGTACTGTGCGTCTTGTGATTACTCTGCTAGTGCACTAGTTAGTTGATTACGGGCTCCCTTCAGATCCACACACTAATTAGCATATGTAACTATCTGAAACAGTGAAGAACAGCTGTACATAGTGTCCTACATCAAGTTCTTAAGCAACATGCACTTTATGTGCTGTGCTTTGGTGTGTTCATAATGACAAATAATCACTCATTTTCAGTCAAATTCAGCAACATAACCCCTATATATATATAATAAACCCTATGGGGATATAGTGAATGGGGATGATCAAGGCTTATTGCTGGTTGCTATAAACTGAGCGTCAACACTAATGTTAATTTAACTGCAGAATTTAGAACCACTGTCCAGTCGCAGGCACAGTGAAATAAAACAATAATTAATAAACGTGTCGCAGAAAATGTTGATTATAATCGTATCAGCATTTATTTACATAATCACAATGTTCATTAGTATATTATTGGCCCAAGGCTGCTATTGGACCGTTGCATTTTGTTATTTAACATGTAGTGGACAGTGCCACCTACTGGTTCGGGACTTGCCCTTGTGATCAGAGGGTCGCAGGTTCAAGTCCCAGCTCAGGTACCACTGAGGTACCCTTGAGCAAGGTACCGTCCTGCTGCTCTGCTCCAAACTTCTTTTCTGCAAACAGATCAGGGTTATGGAATAAGCATAATAATTCATACCGCGCTGCCACTTCTACGGTGTAACCTGCACGTGTGGATATGTCTTTTCAGTGGATAATGTGCTGCTGTCCGAAGATGGAAAGGACACATTCCTGTGTGACTTTGGACAGTCCGAGAGATTGGACCAACATGGATTCAGTCCTTATAAAGGTAAACACATAGGGCTAAGTAGTAGCCCCTCACACGCTCACTGACGGGACGACACCGAACGCCATGTGCATATGTCTGCGTTTGTGTGTTCAGGTCTAAAGGGAACTGAGACACACATGGCTCCTGAAGTGGCTCGTGGAGAGAAGCGCTGTGCCAAGGCAGACGTGTGGAGCAGCTGCTGCATGCTTCTGCACATGCTCAACGGATGCCAGCCCTGGACCCGCTACTACTCCCGCCCACTCTACCTCAAGGTAAAGACTGCACATATTCACTGTATTAGCACGCGCAAGAGATGCTCCCTCTGCTTCACTGTGAGGTCAGCATGACAACATATGCACAACAGAGGACTAAATAGATGCTGATGTACACGTTTCCCCCCTCATGCTAAACAGCTGATCAGACAGGGCATGTTTGGGACACACCAGTGGAAGGTGGAGCATAAAGTGCTATTACTAGTTTAATAGCGGTGCATTCCTGGATTTCACACAACGCACGCCGTAGGAGTGTTGCTTTTTAAACGAGGCGAGGCAGGGCACAGTGTCGGGCGTTGCTATTTTAAGGCAGTGAAATGACATTGTGCCAGCGGCGCATTATTAAACCATATTTAAGCCGCACGTTTTGGTAGCGCGTGGGTGCACAAAGCTCATTACTGACACCGGTACAAGTGCACTAATGCCTCATAGCGCATGTGCCCCTGCATCTTAAAGGTATGGATGCTTTAGTGGGCAGTGGTGGCCGATTCGTTAGGACGCTGCCTTTGAGACCTGAAGGTCGCAGGTTCGAATCTTGGCCCGGACACCGCTGAGGGTCCTTTGAGCAAGGTACTGTCCCACTATACTGCTCCCCGGACGCTGTTGGTGGCTGCCCGCTGCTCCATGTGTGCACGTGTAATGGGTTAAATGCAGAGGTCACATTTCGTTGTGGTGCTTGAGTGTGTTCACAATGACAAATAGTCACTTCATTCATTCATTCACGGTGAGGTGACGTGCCATTGTGATTGGTTTATTGCATGTTAAGGGCAAAACCAACCATCTTTTTGCATCTTGCATTGGCACAAAGTCTGATTTTTCTGCCGTCGACATACCAAAATGGATTTGGACACGCCCATAAATGTGAGTTGCGTCATGCGCTTTAAGCTTTGCCTTGGTTTGTCAAAATAGGGCCGTTGGTGTCCGAAAATTGCTCCTTAAGGTCTGCGCTGGAGTGACAAAGCTAACGTAACTTACAAATAAAATTGCTCAAGAGTTTAGCAATGAAAAAAATACGTCTGTCCATTTTTGTAGAAAGCGTTGTGGCATTTAGAGTGAGAAACCACGTGAACAAGTCTGTTTTAGGACCTTTCTAGTTCCATGATTTGGTGTTTCCATCATTAGCTCCAGTGCAAAACTAAGGAAGCGAACGTTTATGGAAAGAAGGAAACTGAACTGCATAAAAAAAGGAACAAATTTGTTATAGCGGCGTCTGTTCATCGCTTGTCTCAACGCTTTGATGGTTTTGTTGCTGCAGATTGCAGAGGAGCCACCGCCGCTGAGGGAGATCCCGCCTGACTGCAGCCCTCATACTGCCGATGTCATCAAACGGGCTCTGCAGAAAGAGCCAAGCCGAAGAGCTTCAGCCAAGGATCTCAGAGTCCAAACCGAAAGGGCACTTAAAGAATGTGAGCATTTAACACATTTTGTGGTGCATACACACTCTCTTGGATCAAGTGTGTGAATTTGTATGATGCCACATGGCTATAGCAGTGGCACAGGACATGCTACATCAACAACATCTTATTTTCCTTTAAATCTTGTATTTTTTCAGCATTTTAATAGCAAAATATAGCATAAAATATAGCATAATGGTCTAAAATATTTTTAAACTTTCTTTATTTGTGCATTGTTTTGTCTTTTTGGGGCCAGGCCCACCACAAACGTTGCACGTTAGCCCCCCCTAAGACAAAAAAATTGGTATTCTTTTTTGACTGTTTGTCTGTGTCCCTGCAGTGGGAGGTCTTCGTAGTCCTGCGAAGGGAGGAGCCTATCAAAAGCCAATAAGGAAACCAGAGAGGTGTGATATCACCCCCTTCTCCAATAGCTCTGTGCAGCAGTGGATGGGCCCAGGGCAGGAGCGGAGAGGGGGGGCTCTAGCAAAGGTGGGGCTAAAGCACATGAGCACCTGTAAAGGAGAACCGGAGGAGGTGGGAGATGAGCAGAAGGAGGAGCTGGAGAGAGGGGAAGAGGAGGAGGATGTTAAGAGAAACGAAGCGTGTCCTCCTCCGGCTTCAACGCTGTACATCCACCCGCCGTCCCCCGAGCCGAACGAACCCACTGAGCAAGAGCTCCAGCTCCGCAAACTCGAGAGAGGTCCGTCTCTGTCATGTAGTGCACAATATGATGTGTTCTGTAAACTATGTTCACTGTGTAACAGCAAGGGCTGTTCATTAGGGTTGAAGGTGATTAAAGGGACATTCTGGCCTTAAAGTGCTGTATATGTTAACGATATACGATATAACGATAATGAAGAAATCCAGATAGACACCGGTGCAAGGCCCAATACAGATTAGTGCCAGAACTCTGGCTTCCTACTGCGTTAACCTTCCCTGAAGCACAATCCCAAAGTCCTTATTTATCTTAAAACGTTCCTCCCACCTTCACACTACATCATCAGAAGAATTTCCTAGTTTTTAAGCTGCCAGATCTTTTTCAGTGGCTCAGCACATCACTGTAGGAGGGGAATAGTCAAGAGTGTCTTTTTAAGAACATTAGATTTAATTGTTTTGTGTTTTATTCATAAATCATAAACATGGATGGATAGATGGATGGATGGACAGATAGATAGATAGATAGATAGATAGATAGACAGACAAACGGATAGATAGATAGATAGATGGATGGATGGATGGATGGATGGATGGATGGATGGATGGATGGACGGAAGGACGGACGGACAGATAGATAGATAGATAGATGGATAAAAAGATGTATAGATAGATAGATAGATGTATAGATAGATAGATGGACGGGTGGATAGATGGATGGATAGATGCATGGATGGATGGATGGATAGATGGACGGGTGGATAGATGGATGGATAAAAAGATGTATAGATAGATAGATGGATAAAAAGATGTATAGATAGATAGATAGATGTATAGATGGATAGATGGACGGGTGGATAGATGGATGGATGGATAGATGGATAGATGGAAGGGTGGATAGATGGATGGATAAAAAGATGTATAGATAGATGGATAAAAAGATGTATAGATAGATAGATGGATGGATGGACGGGTGGATGATTTGTGCTAATAATAATTGTGATATATTCGTATTGAGCTTTTTTTTTTTTTTAAGTACATGGCATTTAAAATGTTGAGCAGTAGTTGCAGCCCTGCTGTTTACTCCAAGACTGAAATGCTGCTGTTTTTCCCTCTGTAGATTTCTTCCTGAGCAGTCTGTCTCAGCCTCATTCTGCTGAACTGCAGGAGCAGCTCCTTTCCTGCCTGGGCAGCGACTGCCTCTCCACCCGAGAACCATGGGACAAAAAGGTAAACACATGTTCCTGTCAGCGCCACATTAGTGCAGTGCGCGGTTTGAGGAAATGCAGACACGTTTCTCTGAGCCGATATGCATCCGAGCGTTGTTCCGTCAGATCAGATTACCCAGAATAAGTGAATGACAGTAAGTCGATTGCTCAGTGGAAGTTCAAGTTACTCGGCATGTTTTGTTGTCTTTGGCTGCTACCAGAAAACAGTAGGAGGCTTTCAAAAGTGTCCTGCGTTTCCTGGAGCGCCTGCGCTTTTAAAGGTCATATTATTTAGTAGTAAGTGATTGTTGCAAGATTTACTGTGAAGCATGTGCTTCCGCATACTGTATTTTACATTGTGCTGACCACAGTAAACAACCCGTGCTTCTCTTTTCCCTCTGTAACCAGAAGGTCTATACTTCCTCAATCCCCCGAAGCTTTTTATCTTGGCTGTTTGTAACTGGGCGTTGGTAAAGTTTGCATAAATCGTTAGCATGGCCGAGTCTCTCACACTGTTTCTCCTTTCTCTCTCTTCCAGGATTCGGGTCGCTGGTCTGTCGGACCTGGCGATGACCTCAGCTCAGGGGTGTTCTCTTACAACAGCCAGTCAGATGGCCAGAGCTTCGGCATGGACTGGCTGGTTCCTGCCCATCAGCCCCCTCCCCGCTGCTTTGAGGGTGAGTGATAGATAATCTGGCCAAACTCTTTAGGGCGAACAGATGCTTTTTGGACTTTTCTGTTCAAAATATATTTCACTGACAATAAATTGATTCTGTAACTGACAAAACATAGCACATCCTCTGCTGGGATTTCCACCCCTCCCATATGATTGGTTCAGCTAGTAAACAATGGTTGTGCATTAAAAAGTGAGTTCTAGGACGTTCACTTAGAAAAGACCAAGGGTGTCCACATTTTTGCATATGACGGTATGAAACTGAAACGTACTTTACGTTTGCAGCAGTATAATGCAGTACACCATAGTGATGATGATAATAATAATAATAATAATAATAATGAAGAAGATGAAGAAGAAGATGGTGATAAGTTAAAAAAAGAAGAAGAAGATAAATAAGTAAAAAAAAAAGAAGGGAAAAAATAAGAAGGAAAAAAAGGAAAAAAAAACTTAATAATAAAAAAATTAATAATAATAATATAATTAAATCCAATAATAACCATAATACTACTGATAACAAAATTAATAATAAAAAACAATACTTCTACTACAAATAATAATAGTAATAATATAGAAAATCATAATAAAAACAATACTACTACTAAACAGTAATACTAATTATTATTATGATCATCACTTTATGTACAAGTTCATCAGTAACAGTTACCGAACTGTAATATGAAAAAGTTATAAAAATAATAATGGTGGCGTGCTTGATCAGCATGTATGACCCCAGATCCCAGCGAAATGTCATTCTGAGGTGTTCTCTGGTCTCTGCAGGGGTGGATGTTTGCATCAGGGATTTCAATGGCCGCTGCTTGCGTATCCGTGAAGCGCCGCGGGTGAAAGTCGGCCACATCGCTGTAGGAATCAGCGATCAGGTAACGCACAAAGCAAACAACTTTCACTGTATGGTGTTTGAGTGTGTGTGTGTGCTGACATTCGCGTTGGCCTCCTGCAGATATCGGAGGGCGTGTTCAGTCTGCAGAGTGAAGATGGTTCTCTGGTGGCCCACGACAAGGAGGTGCAGGAAACAGGTCTTTTCCTGCGCTGTGTCCCTGCCCCCGACTGTAGCCACACCCCCTGCTGCAAACGAGCTCCAGCATGCAGACACGCCTCCTGCTGCAAAACGCTCTGGAGCTGGAGAATCCGAGACGGGGTGCTGGAGACCAGAAACTGATCCGGTCCTGAGGAATGTTTTTCTCGTTTACAAGTTATGATGCACAATGGGGCTCTTTCCACTGTCTTTCCCTGAACCTGGGCCAGCGTGTCTCGTATGACGGCACATGTTCAGTTATGAATGACATTGCACTCTTAATCATAAAGGCGCTTGAAGGGATCTTTGGAGAAATGATGATCCTTCCTTTTTGTTCCTTAAAGAACCATTTTTGAAAATGTGACGTTTTTAAATTTAAGAAACTGTTCGAACATAACGTAGCACTGTCGCCTCACAGCAAGAAAGTCCTGGGTTCGACCCCCTTTGCCTTTCTGTGCGGAGTTTGCAAGCTCTCCCCGTGTTGCCGTGGGTTACCTCCAGGTGCTCCGGTTACCTCCCACTGTCCAAAGGCTGCAGTAGGTTGATTGGATGTTTTAAATTCCCCACAGGTGTAAGTGTGTGTGTGATTGGTGGTGTGTTGCCCTGTGATGGGTTGGTCTCCTGTCCTGGGTGAACCCCGCCTTAGACCCGCTGTCAGCTGGGATTGGCTCCACCTCCCCCGCGACCCGAAGAAGCAGTTTAGAAAATGGATGGATGGATAGAACATATGGGATCTATACCAATTAAAGCTTTTTCCCCTAGAACTGTAGATCCAAGCCAAGGGCCTTTTAGGAACCTTTGGTTTTAAGAGTGCAAAACCTTACATTCACACGATTTTCCCCTGATCTTGAATGTAGGCGATCAGCCAAGACATGTTTAGTTTCTCACAAGTTAAGAGGTTATAATCCCAATAATTAGCATCAAGCTAACTTCACATAGTCAGGTCGACTTCAGTAAACTTGCTTATGCGGTTTCTGGCACTGTGCATTTGTCCATTTCTGGCCGATCCGCCATATTAGGGGTAAAGGGGAAACTTGTACTTTCTTATTACACACCTGTTGCCTGTGAACATGTGTCTTTTGCAACGAATCTGAAGCAGCTTTTCGAACACGCCTTCGCTTCATAAACACTGAGGTTTTAATGTTGACATGTGCCTTGTTGACCAATTCTCAAATGTGTACATAGCTGTTTTGAAGGCATAACTTGCCCAATTCTTACCCATGAGCACACATGGGCAGTAATCTCAGCAATTACAGATCATTTCATGATGTGGCACAGAGTCACAGAGTTATTTCCAGTTCACTGTGTTGTAGCTTAACCATGGTTACGTGTTCTCCTACTGCAGCCACGTGTACGACTGTGAAAATAAAGCCTGTGATTTTTGTACCATTTCCGCACCGTCTGATTCATTTCCGGTTGAAGTGACTTGTTGTGAGGCAGTGGTGGCTTTGTGGTTGGAACCCTTGTGAACAAAAGGCTGCAGGTTCAAGTCCATGGAGGTGCCTTTAAGCAACGCGCCTTCCCGCGCCACTGCACTTCTCATAGCTTTCCACAATGAGTGATGGGTTAAATGCTGAGGTCACATTTCGTTGTGTCGCTTTCACTTATGTAATTTGGCTTTAAATATGCTGCACACGAAATAGCCCGGAACATGACAACGTTCCTACCGTATATCACAAACACGCTAAAAGCTCTAAATAGCTCTAAGTCCATGGGCACGGTACCGTTCCCAAGCACTGCCTACATCGGCTGCCCACTGCGCATGCGCGTCCAGGTGAAATACAGAGGTCGCATGTTGATGTGGTGTATTCACGATGACAATCACTCACTCACTTAAAAAATGCTTAGTCCTGGTTTCTTGAGAAGTGGACGCGATGTGGTTTCGCTGGAACCGAAATGAATCATGGCAGTTGTTCGTTAATACTGAAGAATCTTAAGACGAGTATCATGGGAAACCAAATTCTCCTCACTTTGTTAAAATAAGGAAGTTGGAGGGAATGTATTTGCATACATTAAGCTCCGCCCATTCACAGAGGAGGTAGAAGTGTTTCAGCCATGGCTGCGTTTTTCAATCAGGCGCGATACAGCGAAAGTGCAACAAAATGTGACCTCTGCATTTAACCCATCACGTGCACATGTGGAGAAGCAGGCAGCCATTCACAGCGTCTGGGGGGCAGTGTAGTGGGATGGTACCTTGCTCAATGGTACCCTGCTTAAGGGTACCCCCGTGGTACCAGTGCCAGGACTATCACCCACTTGTTTGGAACCAAAAACCTGCAGCCAAGCCAAGCCCTTGTGGTGGAAACACCCATGCACTAGTGTGAAGAGTACATTCATGATTTTCAAAGAGGATCTTACACCAATGCAGCAAGTCCACTGCCGCAGTGATCGCCTCCCTGTGTCAGTGTCCCCATGTCATATGATCACATCGCATGTGATATCAACCAGTTAATACCAACTCAGTGCTGCTATGTTTTGTGCCCTGCATGCTGCGAATTGGGCGCCCATGCGAGAGTAAACAATTGTAGATTTAGTAACGTGTGATCTCTTTCCCACATAGTTAGAATTTAGAAGCCAAAATATAGTTATAGAAGGATTATGTTAAAAAAAAGATCAGAGCCACAGCCAGTAAGCAACACCTTCCTCTACAGAGTGCTACTATATTATAGTGAGCACTGTAGTGAGCACTTCATTTGTAGGCTGCAGGATTGGTAGGCCCATGCACTGTGATTTTAGGGGGAGGGCAGAGCTATCAGAAGCGCCTGGGGAGCAGTGTATTGGGACGGAACCTTGGTCATAAAAAAGCTGTGAAATGTCTGGAGACATTTCGTTTTTGCCTTTCTGTAGCTCGGAGACGGACGGTGGTGAGGTCTGCAGCTTGTACTTAACAACTCGTCCCTGTGTCCGAGTTCGTCCTAGAACAACAGTGGCCCACAGAGGGCGGACACCCAGCACTTACTAGTATGGCTACTTCTATGGCTGCAATATGATTATTCCTGCTGTATCGTCCATTGTACAGTTGCTTTTTCATCCCACAACCATTTATATGTCATCACTCTGTGGACTGCTGCTACTATTACATCATTACACTTTTTTACACATAGCCTTTCTTATTTTTTATTAAATATATTTCTATATTTCTTATATTTGATCTTATATTTTTGTCTTTTATTCATTTCTCCTTTATTTATTCATTCTTTTCTTTTCTTGTATAACCTTTTAAGCTATGCCGGTGTACTGCTGCTTGAAATCTTAATTTCCTGAAGGAACCTTCCGAAGGGATTAATAAAGTTTTAATCTATCTAATCTATCATGTATCTACTGTATAGTTGTGCTTTGCTGTATGTTGCTAGATAATGCAACAAGGTCCATGGAGAAACCTTGTCTCACATTGTATGTGCACACCTTGACCCCTGAACCAAAAGATGTGGAACCCCCCCCCACCCACCCACCCACCCCAAAGCGAGTGAACTGAAGAGCAAAACTTTCGCCAACTCATGCATTTTACACCGACGCCACCAAACTGGTTCTATGGTCATTCCTACCCCCTCACTATAGGGCAGTGGTCGTCTAGTGGACAGAGACGATGCGATCGGAGGGTTGAAGGTTCCCATCCCAGGTACCACGGAGGTGCCCTTGAGCACGGCACCGTCCCACATCTGGATGTGTTAAATGCAGAGGTCGTATTTCATCGTGGTGCACTTTTTATAATGGGGGTGTGTTCACAATGACAAAAAGTCGCTTCCATTATGAATTGAAATCCATAAAAACAGTTTATTATTTATTATTGTGACTTACAAAACAAATGGGCTCACAGCAAGAAAAAAAAAAACAAAAAGAAGAAGAAGCTTCCGGGCACCAATTGAGCGAAACTCGTACACGTATACAAAGACGTAGAAAAAAGATGAAAAACCGGTAAATCGTATCAAAGGGATTTCATAGTAAAAAGGCCAAGGCACTGTGAACATAAGAGGAAATAAAAAAAGAACATATTGTATCCGAACAACCGAAACGGAAAAGATGTATAAAAAGAGTGATTACAGATGAAGACTGTGGTTTGGACCAACCATGAAAAAATACAGTACTGAGCAGACCACGCTGAAGAGACGAGGTTAAGTGATACCGGACTGTGTCTATCGATGCGTGTGAGTGTGTATCATCCTAAAGAGACACGCATTCCACACACACACACACAGGGCGGTTGCAGCAGAATGATTAAGAATATCTGTAGGTTTCCTCCTCACTCAGAAAAAAGCAGGCTCCGCCTACGGCTGTGTAAGAGGTGTGGCTCTGTGAAGGCCTCGGGGGAAGGTTCCGGTCCTGTTCCAGCTCCAAGCGCACCCGAGCCGATGAATCGAGGGCTGAATCCTCATGATTTGACTCGCGGCACAACTCCCCACTGCCTGGGGCTCCTCGGGGAACGAAAGACTGAAGATTGTCACGCTGTGTTCGCTGCAAACGCCCCGTGTTGGCTCGAAATCTTTTGTAAAATGTTCATCACGGAAAAAAACAAAACAAAAGCACAACCACGTCCACACACCCCAGACATCCCCAGAAGGAGGATCTGAACGTCAAGATGAATGAGAAGGGACGGTGAATGCAGGGGAAAAAGAGAAAAAGAACGAGGGAGACAGCGCAGTACCTCCTGAGCCGATTGCTAACAAATCTGGAAAGTAAAAATGAAAAAGAAGAGAAGAAAAAAAAAAAAAAGAAAAGAAAGAAAAACATGGTAAAAACACGACGCTGAAGCACTTATGAACCCATCGCAAAAAAAAGGAAACGATCTTATCTGAACCCCGAGTATGTGCAATTTCTATGCATTGACAGGAGAGTGATTCAAGTAGGCATGCGGGAAAGCCGGGCAACTCCTTCAAATGTCTCGCCGACGCACGGCAGACTCCGCTTGCCAGGAAAACAAAAAATAAATAACGTTAAAATATGCCCCAATCAGGCTCTTGCACGTCCCTCGGTCTGTCTCTCGCTTTTCTTTTTCAGTGCATGTGTTACTGAGGTTTGAGTATGTAGAAGAGAAAGTGAATAGGCTCAGAGGAGCATTTGTGGGAAAGGAGCGACTGAACTTCACGCCTGGCCCCGTGTTTCCTCTTCCCTCTTTCTCTCGCTCGCTTTCCTATCGTGAAATGGTGAACTCCCATCCACTCGCTTCGTCTGATCTCTCTCTGTACCTTATATGCCATGGTCTCGGTCTCTCCTGCCCTCCCTCCTCCCCTTCGTCACTCTGTTCCCTTTTATCACTTTATCAACGGTCTGGCCCTCGCTCTCTGCATTCGACTCTTTTCCTTTACGCTCCTGCTCGCTCGCCTCTTCACATCTTGCGCATGACCAGCACGGTAGTGAGAACTCCAGCCAGAAAGACGCCAACAGTCTGCCAGGTAGGCGTTCCGAAGTAAGACCGGATTCCTTCCTGTGGAGAGAGGGAGAGAGAGAGAGAGAGACAGAGAGACAGAGAGTGAGGGACAGAGAGAGACAGACAGAGAGAGAGAGAGAGAGACAGACAGAGAGACAGAGAGAGACAGACAGAGAGACAGAGAGAGACAGACAGAGAGACAGAGAGAGACAGACAGAGAGAGAGACAGAGAGAGAGAGAGAGAGAGAGAGAGAGAGAGAGAGAGAGAGAGAGAGAGAGAGAGAGAGA